>PVKP010031544.1:0-26879 GCA_004027715.1 Plecturocebus donacophilus | reverse complement strand
TTTTTTTTTTTTTTTTTTTTTTTTTTTTTTTTTTTTTTTTTTTTTTTTTTTTTTTTTTTTCATTTTCTCCACAGAAGCTCTTTAGTTTGATTAGGTCCCACTTGTCATGTTTTGTTGTCGTTGTTGTTGTTAGCTCTGATTCAAATCAGAGCTTGTTTTTGGCCTGTTCAGGGATTTAATTTCTTCCTGGTTTATTCTTGGGAGGATGCATGGGTCCAGGAATTTATCAACTTCTTCTAGATTTTCTAGTTTATGTGCATAAAGGTGCTCATAATATTCTCTGACGGTTGTTTCTATTTCTGGGAGTCAATGGCAGTAACCCTCTTGTGGTTTCTGATTTTTGCCTTTGTTGCAATTGCTTTTAGTGTCTTCATGGTGAAATATTTGCCTGTTCCCGTGTCCAGAATGGCATTGCCTAGTTTGTCTTCCAGGGTTTTGATAGTTTTGGGTTTTACATTAAGTCTTTAATCCATCTTGAGTTAATTTTTGTATATAGCATGAGAAAGTGGTGTCCAGTTTTAATCTTTTGCATATGGCTAGCCAGTTCTCCTAACAGAATTTACTTAATAGGGAATCCTTTCTCCATTGTTTGTTTTTGTCAAATTTGTTGAAGAACAGATAGTTGTAGGCTTTATTTCTGCAGTCTCTATTCTGTTTCACTGGTCTATGTGTCTGTTTTTGTACCAGTATTATGCTGTTTTGGCTTGAAGGTAGGTAGTGTAATGCCTCCAGCTTTTTTCTTTTTGCTTAGGATTGCCTTTGGTTATTTGGGCTCTTTTTTGGTTCCACATGAATTTTAAAATAGCTTTTCTACTTCTGTGAACAATGTTGATGATAGTTTAATAGAAATAGCATTGAATCTTTAAGTTGCTTTGGGTGGTAGCGCCATTTTAATGATATTGATTCTATTTATGAACATAGAATGTTTTTCTATTTGTGTCATCTCTGAATTTGAGCAGTGTTTTATAGTTCTTCTTGTAGAGATATTTCACCTCCCTGGTTAGCTGTAGTCCTATGTATTTTAAATTTTTGCGTGGCAATTATGAATGGGATTGTATTCCTGATTTGGCTCTCCACTTGACTGTTTGTATAGTGATTTTTGCACATTGATTTTGTATGCTGAGATTTTACTGAAGTTGTTTATCAGCTTAAGGAGTTTTTGGGTTCTGACTGGGATCTTCTAGATATAGGATCATGTCATTTGCAAATAGGGATAGTTTGGTTTCCTGTCTTCCTATTTGGATGCCTTTTATATCTTTCTCTTGCTTTATTGCCCTGGCTAGCACTTCCAATACTATGTTGAATAAAAGTGGTGGTGATAAAGGGACTTCTTGTCTTGTGTTGGTTTTCAAGGGGAATCCTTCCAGCTTTTGGTCATCCAGAATGATGTTAGCTGTGGGTTTGTTATAGATGGCTGTTGTTATTTTGGGGTATGTTCCCTTAATACCTAGTTTATTGAGAGTTTTCAACATAATGGGGTTCTGAATTTTATCAAAAGGCTTTTCTATATGTATTGAGATAATCATGTGTTTTTTGTTTTTAGTTCTGTTAATGTGACGAATCACATTTATTGATTTGATATGTTGAACCACCCTTTTATCCCAAGGATAAAGCCTACTTGTTCATGGTGAATAAGCTTTCTGATGGGCTGCTAAATTTGGTTTGCCATATTTTCTAGAGAATTTTTGCATCGATGTTCATTGATGATATTGGCCTGAATATTTCTTTTTCTGTTGTGTGTCTGCCAGGTTTTGATATCAGGATGATGCTGGAGTTATAGAATGAATTGGGGAGGAGTCCCTCCTCCTCAATTTTTTTGGGTAGTTTCAGCAGGAATAGTACCAGCTCCTCTGTATATCTGGTAGAATTCAACTGTGAATTTTTCTGGTCTTGGACTTATTTTCATTAATAGGCTACTTATTACTGCCTCAATTTCAGAGATCATTTTTTGCCTTTTTAGGGATTCCATTTCTTCCTGGTCTAGTCTTGGATGTATCCTTCCTGGATGTGCGGTCCAGGAATTTATCAATTTATTCTAGATTTTCCAGTTTACATGCATAGAGATGTTCATGATATACTCTGATGGTTGTTTATATTTCGGTGGGGTCAGTGGCAATATCCTCCTTGTAATTTATGATTGTGTTTATTTGGATCTTCTCTCTTTTCTTCTTTATTAATCTAGCCAGTGATCTATCTTACTAGATTTGCTGATCTTTTAAATTGTGTTTCATTTCTCAGCCTCCTTTAGTTCAGCTCTGATTTTGTTTATTTCTTGTCTTCCTGCTAGCTTTGGGATTTGTTTGCTCTGGGTTCTCTAGTTCTTTTAGTTGTGATATTATGTTGTTAACTTGCTATCTTTCTAACTTTTTGGTGTGGGCATTGAGTGCTATGAATTTCCCTCTTAATACTGCCTCATCTGTGTCCCAGAGGTTTTAGTATGTTGTATCTTTGTTCTCATTAGTATTAAAGAACTTCTTGGTTTCTGCCTTAATTTCATTATTTACCTAAAAGTCATTCAGAAGAAAGTTATTCAATTTCCATATAATTATATGGTTTTCAGTGAATTTTTTTAGTCTTGATTTCTAATTTGATTGCACTGTGGTCCAAGAGATTGTTACGAGTGCATTTCTTTTTTATTTGCTGAAGAGTGTTTTACTTCTGATTATGTGACTGATTTTAGAGTATGTGCCATGTAGTAATAGGAAGAATGTGTATTCTCTTGTTTTGGGGTGGAGAGTCCTGTGGATGCCTTTCATGTTCACTTGATTCAGTGGTGATTTCAGGTCCTGAATATCTTTGTTAATTTTCTGTCTCAATGATTTGTCTAATATTGTCAGTTAGGTGTTAAAGTCTCCCACTACTATTGTGTGGGAGTCTAAGTCTCTTTGAAGGTCTCCATGAACTTGCTTTATGAATCTGCATGCTCCTGTTTGGGTGCATATATATTTAGGATAGTAAGATCCTGTTTCATTGAACCCTTTACCCTTATGTAATGCCTCCCCCTTTTTTTAATCGTTGGCTTAATGTTTGCTTTGTTTGAAACTAGGATTGTAACCTCTGCATTTTTTCTGTTTTCCATTTACTTGGTAGATTTTTCTTCACCTCTTTATTTTGAGCCTATTTGTGTCATTGCCTGTAAGAGGAGTCTCTTGAAGACAACATACCAATGGGTCTGGCTCTTTATCCAGCTTGCCATGCTGTTTCTTTTAATTGGGGCATTTAGCCCATTTACATTCAAGATTAGTGTTGATATGTGTGGATTTGATCCTGATATCATAATGTTAGCTGGTTATTTTGCAGACTTGTTATTTGATTGCTTTGTAGTGTCTCTGATCTGTTAAGTACCAATTTTTTAACCACAAGGTTTGATGAAATGGTTGAAGGCCCTAGTTATTGTTTGAATCAGCTGTGATACTTTTTCTTGATTGTATATGTGTAAAAATAGGTTTCCTGTCATTTAACCCTTGTCTTCTTGCAAAATTTAGGTAATTGGCCTGTTACAGTGACAATTTCATATCTATCCTAAGCTGGCTTTCTTTTGCTTCTTTTTTTCCCTTTCTTCTCCCTTTCTATTCCCATCTCTTTAAAAATTTGGATATTAATTTGGTCATGAACATTGCTCTGTCATTATGTGTAAACACTGGAAATGACTAGTGCAGCTATAAAGTCAAGAACTCCTAAAACTAAAAAACAAAGACAAAAAGAAACACAAAATATTAAATTGTGTGGGTTTTTTCTGGTATGTTTTTCCTTGTCAAAAGAATGATTCAAGAAAAGTTAACTGTAAGTTGAACTAATAGTTGTGGTTTCTGCCTATAAAGAAAAGCTCAGCATTTAAGAGCTTTTGGCATAATTTTAGTCTTTTAAATTTTTGATATTTTATTAGAGATTTTCTGTAATTGAAAAATCAGGAAAAGATATTTTTAAACAGGCAATTCTTTTGACAAATTAGATAATGTAATTTTATTTATTTACTTTAAAAATTGTTTTTGACTTTTATGGTTATATAGTATATATAAATACTTATGGGGTACATGAGATATTTTGATACAGGCTACAATTTCTAATAATCATGTTAGAATAAATGGGGTATTGATTAGCTCAAGCATTTTCATTTATTTGTGATACAAACATTCCAACTATACTCTTTTGCTTATTTTTAAATATGCAACAAATTATTGTTGACTGTAATCACCCTGTTGTGTTATCAAATACTATATTTTATTCATTCTATCTAACCATATTTTTATACCATTAACTATCCCCACTCCCCACCCCACTCCTCACTATGCTTCCTAGCCTCTGGTAATCATTTCTGTCTTTAGCTCCCATAATAATTTACTTTATATATGTGGGCACTCCAGTGTCAGGTGCATATATATTTATAATTATTATATCTTCCTGTTAAATGGATGCCTTTATCATTATATAATGACTTTCTTTGTCTCTTTTTATGGCTTTTGTCTTGAAATCTATTTTATCTGATATAAGTATAGCTACTCCCGCTCTTTTGATTTCCATCGACATGAAATATCATTTTCTATCCCTTTGTTTTCAGTTTATGTGTCTTTATAGGTGAAGTATGTTTCTTATAGGCAGCATGTAGTTGAATCTTGTTTTGTTTTGTTTTGTTTTTAATCCATTCAGTCTCTCTATGTCTTTTAATTGGAGAGTTTAGTTCATTTTTAGTCAATATTATTATTGATAAGTAAGGACTTACTCCTGCCAATTTAAAATTTGTTTTCTGGTTGTTTTGTGATTGCTCATCCTTCCTTCCTCTCTTCCTTTTTGTAAAAGTGATTTTCTTGGGTAGGACATTTTGATTTCTTGCTTTTTATTTTTTGTGTGTCTGTTGTAGGGTTTTTGATTTGAGATTACCATGAGGCTTGCAAATAGCATCTTAAAACTCATGATTTTAAACTGATGACAACTTAACTATGATTGCAAAAACAAGTAAAGAGAAAACAAATAAAAAGTATACTTTACTTCTCCTCTCTCACTTTTTAACTTTTTGCTGTTTCTATTTCTATCTTATTGTACTATTTATTTAAATGTTGTTATAATTGTTATTTCTCATAGGTTTATCTTTTAGTCTTTCTATTCATGACGATTAGTTTACACACAATTACAGTGTTATAATATTCTGTATTTTTCTGTGTACTTACTATTACTAGTGAATTTTGTACCTTCAGATGATTTCTTGTTGCTCATTTAAATCCTTTTCTTTCTGATGGAGAAACTTCCTTTAGCATTTCTTCCTTTAACATTTCTGATATTGATGAAATCCCTCAGCTTTTAGGTTTTTTTTTTGACAGTCTTTATTTCTCCTTCATGTTTTTGTTGTTGTTGCTTTCTTTTTTGTGCAATGACATGATCTTCCTTCACTGCAATCCCTGCCTCACGGGTTCAAGTGATTCTTATGCCTCATCCTCCCAAGTAGCTGGAATTATAGGCATGTGCCACTACATCTAGCTAATTTTTGTATTTTTAGTTGAAACAGGGTTTTGTGATGTTGATCAGGCTGGTCTCAAACTCCTGGCCTCAATTGATCCACCTGCTTTGGCCTCCCAAAGTGCTGAGATTACAAGTGTGAGCTGCTGCACCTAGCCTTTCCTTCATGTTTGAAAGATATTTTTGCCAGATACATTATTTTAGGATAAAAGATCTATTCCTTCAGCACTTTAAATATAACATGCCACTCTCTCTTGGTCTGTAAGGTTTCCACTGAAAAGTCTGCTTCCAGACATAGTGGAGCTCCTCCATTATATGTTATTTGTTTTTGTTTTACTATTGCTGCTTCTAGGATCCTTTCTTTATCCTTCATATTTGGAAGTTTGATTGTTACATGACTTGAGGTAGTCTTATTTGAGTTAAGCCTGTTTGGTGTTCTACAGTCTTCTTGTACTTAAATAGTGATATCTTTCTCTACGTTTGGAAAGCTCTGTGTTATCTCTTTGAATACAATTTCTACCCCAGTCTGTCTCTCTACCTCTTCATTAAGGCCAATAGCTCTTAGATTTGACCTTTTAAGACTATTTTCTAAATCAAGTAGGCATACTTTTTAATTCTTTTTTCTTTTGTTTCCTCTGTGTATTTTCAAATAGCCTATCTTGAAGGTCACTAATTCTTTCTTCTGTTGATCAATTCTGTTGTTGGGTGTTCTTCAGCTTAAGAGTAATTTAATTTTAAAATGAACACTCTTCTTATTATTTATATCAATATGTAAAAATTTTTAGAAAAATATATTTGTTAGTACAAGTTTAATTTTTCATGATTTGAATGTTTAGTTTTTCTTACCTTTGTTTCATAAGTCCAGTAATTTATTTTTGTTTCTACAAATTTTTTTAGATTAAAAAAAGTGTTTTACTAAAAATGTAATGAGAGATACCTTTTCAAATACCTTAACATTTTGAATTCTTATTATCTAGACCAACATGTCAATAGTGCCAAAGTGGAGAAATGGTTATTTAAAACTAAATTACAAATCCAATGTGATTTGTCTAAGGTTTCACCTTAATTATGTGGATTTGAATTTTTATATAAAAGTTCTTTTGAACTAAATTTCTCTGGAAAGTAATTTTTAATAGACTATCATATGTAACATTAAAACTTAGATTTTTAAGGTTTAGAAATTCTCAGAATATTAGGTTTATGTAATAACTTATTAAGTTGTATAAAACAATTCATAGACCTGTTTTATTTTCTAATACTTTATAATTTAATTTATTAGTCCCATCTGGAAGTAGAAAAAAATTAAAAAATCACCCACCAAAAGGTAAGACTCTTCCTCAATCACATACACACAGAGAGTTTGCAGCTTTAGTTTAAGAACTTCAGCCACAAGAAAAAGTAAACATAGAACACAAAAACTCTATAGTCTTGATATCAAAAGGCTATTCTTCTTTCTAATGGGCACAATAGTCAAACAGAAAAACAAATCATGTTCTCTGTTATCTCTCACGTGAAAAGGAATTCATCCCCATCACTCTTGCAGAGATTGCTAAATATAAAACCATAAAAATAGGCTATCAATCATTATTGTAATCAATAAGAAAATTATTGGCCACACACAAATGAGATTCACGTGTACACAAGGTGCTAATCTGACTATGCAGTCAAGACCAGCTTACTAGACCAGGAGTCCCTGCTCCTAGATGTAGGAAGTGACTTAGCCCAAATGCAAAGTTAGATGAGACATAGGCCAACTAACACACTTGACCAAGAACCAGAAGAGAAAACAAAATGATGAAGCAAAAACAAAGGGGATAAAAACCAACTAAAGAAACTGTGTATCAGCAAAAGTATGATTCCATGATTGGTGAAGAATCACTACAGGAGTCAAGAAAAGACCTGCTAAAGTGTAAGTAGCCCTTAAGTTAACTTTTTAAACAATGCAGTTTTATCAAATTCAGCAGGTAAGTCCATCTGGGTATCTTTATGGATGACTTATCAATGTATTATAGTATGATTTGCAAATAATTGAAGCAAAACCCTTATACAGATTAGAATGAACATAAGTAAAATATTTTGTCTATTTTTTTTAATGAATGAGGAACCTATCAAGAACCCTGAAGGGTTTGATATTTTTACACTACTTGTAAGGTAAAAAGTTGCCTGTCAAGGACTCATAAGTGCCGGCAGAAGACACAAGACCCCTAGGTCAGAAGCAAAAGGAAGTTTATTACTCATGGTACAGCAAGCAGCATGAGCGTACAAATATTTAGTACTAGTTCTCCAAATCACAGTTTCCACACAGTAGTATGAATTAGGCTAG
Organism: Plecturocebus donacophilus; assembly: GCA_004027715.1. Lineage (NCBI taxonomy): Eukaryota > Metazoa > Chordata > Mammalia > Primates > Pitheciidae > Plecturocebus > Plecturocebus donacophilus. Next base: position 19,105 of record PVKP010031544.1, on the reverse strand, counting down.
ATGACACCTGTACATGCAGTGGGTTGCATTCTAGAAGACTAGGAGAAGAACTCTGAGCTTAGGTTATTCCTTTCTCTTATAATACATAGTAAGAATGACTGACCCATGTTCTGGAGGGAGACCTGTTTATTTCTTCCAAAGGGTACAGGCAAACCTGTACTTTGCTCTGGAAATAAATACTGGATCTTCTAAGGCTGTTTGCTATACAAACATTTTTGAAAAGATAATCCTGAACAAAGGTAGCCAGTACCTCTGGTCATAAGACATGCAGAAATGTGAGAGACCCATGGAGAACTGGCTCTCAACATCAGTAAGTGACATGGCAGAGATAATTCAAAAAGTATTTTGTGGAAGCATCTATTTAAAGGCACTTGAGAAAAGTAATATTAGAATTAGATTGCTAGGTCATATGTAAAACTGGTTACTTCACAGTTAAAAAACAAACAAAACCTGACATAATTGTGGACATGAATTTTGTAGTGTCTAGGTTCTAATCAAATAGTAAAGAGCCAGATAAAACCAAGTAAATATGCTAGTTTAATTTTCTAAAAGAAATATCATATATATTTATTAAATAATGACAGTATGACATTGAAAGGACAGTCTACATTCTCTTGACTTTATTTCCAAGTTTTAAAAGATTTTTCATAAATTGTGGCCACAACATGCTTGTTCATAATTTGATATCATTGCATGGATGCTGATAGTGTCCTTGCTATACTTTCACTGCTTGTATAGTAAACTTCTATGAAACCTTCAAATTTTACCTGCAGCTGTTACAAAAGATGAATATCCATAGTGATCTTGGCAATACTCTGGGTATAAAAATAACATAATCAAGAACATTGAGATATCCAATTTTCTTTGGTATGTTTGGTCATGTCCCAGATGAAAACAAATAATATGTCTCCTACCCAGGGATTTACTAATTGTGTTAATACTTTATAGGAACAAACTTCTTGCTTTGTTAATTTTCTCTATTTGTCATTTTCAATGTTATTGATTTCTGCCCTGATCTTTATAGTTTCTATCTTTTGATTTCCAATATATTTAAGTTTTGCTTTTAGCTTTCTAAGGTAGAAACTTAGATAAATGTTGTTAAATGTTCTGTGTATAATATGAACATTTAAAACTATAGATTATTCTCTAACTGCTGCTATAGTTCCACGCTGCATATTCTGATATAAAGAATTTTCATTATTTTTCAGTTCAAAATAACTTAGATTTCATGATCTTTTCTATTTTCTGTTTCCATTTTATGATTTTTTTTCAACCCTACAATGATTGCAATGTTTTTATAAAAAGAGCATTAATATCCAAATACTTGAGGATTTTCTAGATTTTGTTATTATTTTCTATCTTTAATCAACCATTTTTTCACATGTAATCAACCATTTTGGGATATAATTTTTGTATAAAATCTGTGCTCAATTTGAGTATACAAGTTGATGAGTTTAAACAGATATACAACACTTGTAACAGAATTGCCAATCAAGATACTGAATATCTTAACATCTCCCAAATTTCTTCATGCTCCTTTGCAGTTCATCACACTCTCCACCAGACAGTTTAAAATAATTTTTGAAATATACTATGTAAATAATAGTCAAAAGAAATTTGTAGTGGCTATAATATATAATGTAGACCTCAAAAAGTATTATCTGAGATAAAGAGAGATGTTACAGGAAGGTGAGTCAATGAACATGAAACATTGTCCAAATAGATTATCTTATGGGTCATATAAAAAATTTCAGGGGCAGGGCCAAGATGGCTGACTAGAAGCAGCAGCAACCAAAGGCTCCCATTGAAAACATCCAAAACAGTGTATGAATACTGCACTGGCAACCAAGGTATCCAGGTTCTATCATTAGGACTGAATAGGTGGCTGGTGTGACTCACAGTGAGGAAGGAAGAGTAATGTGGTAGGGGAGCTCACTTGAGAGTCACACAGAGCAGGGGAGCCCCCACCCCCAGCCAAGGGAGGCAGTGAGTAAACATGCTACCTAGCCTGGGAAACCATGCTTTTTCCATGGAACTGTGCAATGCATGGATCAGAAGATCCAACTTGTGAGCCCATGCCACTGGTGCCTTGGGTTCCAACCATGGAGCCCCACAGATTCACAAGAGCCACTCAGCTAGAGTCAGCCTAAGCCTATGGAGTGCCCAGGGGAAGGGCAGCCATCACCACTGCTGTAGCTGCCTGCTGTCTAAGCAGTCTGAGCTCCTTGGGAAGGGGCAGCAGCCAACACTGCAGCTGCAGGGCCTCCCTGAAGGAATTCCAACTCCAGTCAGGGGCTCAGGGACAACTCTGATCTCCCTGGGCCTGAACTCCTAAAAGGAGGGGTCGCCATTGTTTCCATGGACCAGTAGACTTAATCTTTCCTCCTGCTAGCTCTGAGGAATCCAGGCAGCCCAGACAAGTGGGTTTCCCTCAGCTTAGCACAGCCCCTTCAGCTAGAGGACAGTCAAAATGCTTCATTAAATGGATCCTGCTTCCCATGCCACCCAACTGGGTGAGACCCCCAAAAGGGGTTGTCAGGCATCCTATATAGGAGCATTCTTACTGGTATCAGGACGGTACCCCTTGAGGTCAGAGATCCCAGAAAAAGGAGCAGGCACCCATCTTTACTGTTCTCCAGCTTTTCACAATATTGTGAACATGGCCATACTGCTCAATGAAGTTGATGGATTCAATGCTATGCTCATCAAATTACCATTGACATTCTTCACAGAATTAGAAAAAACTACTTTAAATTTCATATGGAAACAAAAAGGAGCCCACAAAGCCACCCAATCCTAAGCAAAATGAACAAAGCTGGTTGCATTACGCTACCTTACTTCAAATTATACAAGTTTACAGTAACCAAAACAGCATGGCATTGGTATCAAAACAGATATATAGACCAATGGAATGGAATAGAGACTTCAGAAGTAACATCACACATCTGTAACCATCTGATCTTTGACAAACCTGAAAAAACAAGCAATTGGGAAAGGATTCTCTATTTAATGAATGGTGCTGGTGAAACTGGCTGGCCATATGCAGAAAACTGAAACTGAACCCCTTACACCATATACAAAAATCAACTCAAGATGGACTAAGACTTAAATGTAAAACCCAAAGCCATAAAAACTCTAGAAGAAAACCTAGGCAATACCATTCAGGATTTTGCAACAAAAGCTAAAATTGACACATTGGATCTAATTAAACCAAAGAGTTTCTGCACAGCAAAAGAAACTATCATCAGAGAGTACAGTCAACATAGAGAATGGGAGAAAAGTTTTGCAATCTCCCTGTCTGACAAAGGTCTAAAATAATTTAAACATATTTACAAGAAAAAAGCAACCCCATCAAAAAGTGGACAAAGGATATGAACAGACATTTCTCAAAAGAAGACATTTATCCAGCCAATAAACATATATTTTAAAAAAGCTCAACATTACCAATCATTAGAGAAATGTAAATCAAAACCACAATGAGATACCACCTTATGCCAGTCAAAATGGCAATTATTAAATAGTCAAGAAACAACAGATGCTGGTGCAGCTGTGGAGAAATAGGGACAACTTTTTACGTTGTTGGTGGGAATGTAAATTAATATAATGTAAATTAATCAATTAATTTAGGATTAAATTATTTAATAAATTATTATTAAATTATTCTTTAGAAGACAATGTGGGGATCCCTCAAGGATCTAGAACCAGAAATACCATTTGACCCAGCAATCCCATTACTGGCTGTTTACTCAAAGGAATAGAAATCATTCTATTATAAAGATACATGCACACATGCACATGTATGTTTATTGCAGCACTATTCACAATAGCAAATGCCCATCTATGATAGACTGTATAAAGAAAATGTGGTGTATATACACCATGGAATACTATGCTGTCATAAAAAGGAATAAGATCATGTCCTTTGCAGGGAAATGGATAAAGCTGGAAGCCATCATCCTCAGCAAACTAACACGGGAACAGAAAACCAAACACCATATGTTTTCACTCATAAGTGAGAGTTGAATAATGAGAATACGTGGATACAGGGAGGGAACAACACATACTGGGTGGGGCCTGTCAGTGGGGGGAAAGGGGATGGAGAGCATCAGGACAAATAGCTAATGCATGTGGGGCTTAAAACCTAGGTAACGGGTTGATATGTGCAGCAAACCATCATGGCACACATATACCTATGTAACCTGCATGTTCTGCACATGTATCCTGGAACATAAAGTATAAAAAAAAAATAACAAATTAAGAAAAAATAAAGTCATAAAAATAGGGAAAGGCAAAGAAACCCTTGACAACCAGAGGGCAGTTTGGTATGGTTTTCAAGTAAAAAAAGAATAGTGTGTCAATTTATTCCAGAATATTAAAGAATATAGTAAGGGATAAAACTTGAGTATATATAGCAAGTTATTTAAGGTTTAAGAAAAATGGATTTTATTTGCCATACTTTATAATATCTTAGTCTAGGAAAAAATATCAAATATGTTAAAATTTGGCAAAAGCTTCCTTAATTTTAAGGGTTTGTTTATAAAGATATTTTCATACCCTTTACTGCAAAAAACTAAATTAATGTAATCTTGGAATTTTATTTTCTTCCTGTTGTAATATAAATTGATCTTGAAATCTTTAGTCTACTTTTAACAAAGGGAATAAGATTATTTTTTGCTTTCTGTGTAATCTACAGAGTTAGCAGAAATTCTGTATATCACCAAAATAAGTTCCTGAAATTTGTGCTGACTTTACTTTGTTATCAGTTTTTCTTAAAGTTCATCACTTCATGAAACCTAAAGTTCCTTATAATTGAGTTTCTTTCATCTATGTCTATTATACAATATTGTGATCACTTTAATTTATGTATAATTAAGCTATAATCAGTCATTGCTCACAGGCAACTGCAATACTGTATCAATCAAATGACCAGATCTTTTCTGATAACTTTGTTTCTTCAAGATCAGATTCTAAACACAGAACAACAACAACAACAAAGAACAGATTTTCTTTTCATTTTTTTATTGTGGTAAAATATACAAAACATAAAATTTGCCACTTCAACCACTTTTAAGTGCGCAGTTCTGTGGCATTAAGTACATTCACATTTTTGTGCACTCATCACTACCATCCCTCTCCAGAACTTTTTCATCTTTCGGAACTGAAACTCCATACTCATTAAACAATAGCTCCCACTCACCTCTCCCAACAGCCACTGGCATCTACCATTCTACTTGCTGATTTATACATTTTGTTATTCTAGGTAGCTTACATGTGGAATCATACGGTATTTGTCCTTTTGTGACTAGTCTTATTTTACTTAGCTTACTTCACAAAAGTTTTCCATTTCGATGTGGTCTAATCTACTTTTTTTTGTTGCCTGTGCTTTTGATATCATATCCAAGAAGTCATTGCCGAGTCTGATGTCATAAATCTCTCCTCCTATGTTTTCCTTTAAAAGTTTTATAGTTTTAGATTTTCTGTTTGGAGCTTTGATTCACTTTAAGTTAATGTTTATATACTGTATAATGTAAGGGTCCAACATTATTCTTCTGTATGTGGTTATCCAATTGAAATTGATAACCATTTCTTTAAAAAATTTTAAGAAATGGTTATTTCTTAAATAGCTATTTAATGATTATTTCTTAATTTGTGGGTCATACTTGTGCAGGGATCATGCTAATCTTCTCTAAATTGTTTTAATTTTAGTACACTTGCTGCTGAAGCAAACTCTAAGATGTTTTCTAAAATTACAATTATCTTTTAGATTGACCAGGGATGCCCTCCCTGGAAAATACAGAAATAACGGTGATTTCTATATCTGCTACATAAAAAGAGAGATGCTAAAAGTATTTTAGATTGCTTTGGTATACCTCTGTTTCTGAATTCTTAAATATTTCTGAAGAATTGTCAAAATAAAAGCACAATTTTTTACAGAAAAAATGTTATTCATATAAAAATTTCTGAAATTATACATTTTGTAAAATAGGTTAACAGGTTCAAGAGATTTGTTAAGGATTTCATTGTCCATAATATGATTTTAATCCAAGCAAAAACATTGAAGAAATTCTTATGAAATGGTTATGTATTGTACCCCAGTGAAAAAGTTTACTCCCCTTTGGTATTGTGTTGTTGGAATAAATCAATCTCATCCATTTAGTCAGTATTATCTAGTCAGTCTGCTTTGTTCATAATTATAATATAAAAACTGGTATTCACCAAATCCAGAAGCTATACTCTTAAATAGTTATTCAAGGAAAAAACTTGAAAAGCTTATGTTGCAATGAAAAAAACATAATACATCATCCATGTATTGAGAAACAAGCACTGTACTCCTAAGAAATGTTTTATTTATGGGAAGATCTTCAAAATAGCCTAAAAATACAAACCAATTAAGTTTTTAAAGCATATGCTAAACTTGCATGGTTATGAAAGGTGTTTTGGTCTTTTTCATGCATAACATTTTGTTATGTATTAATATGTATTTTTAACAAGCATTCAGTCCCCAAATAAAACATACTTCATTTTAAATATTATTTTTGACAAAATAGTCTTTGTCTTACGTAAAGAAAATCAAGCAGCATTTTTTTCTGAATAGAAAGAAGCCTAAATTTATATTGTTATAAAATAATATATTTTATTTTATATATTTATATAGACATATATTTTATATCTCAAAATATGCATATATAAGTAAATGTATATATTTATAATATAAATATAAATAATATACATTATATGTAATATATTTTATATAAATTATATTGTAATATAAATATATAAATGATAAATATATACATATGTAAATATATTTACTTATTTATATTTATAATATAAAATTATATATAGGATATTTATATAAATATAAATATGTATTTATATTACAGTATTTACATATATACTATATATATGTATTACATGGTATATATGTAAATGTTTTATAGATATAAAAACGATCAGATATTAACATTTAAAATTATTTTAGGTAAATGTTATTTGTATTTTTTATTGATATGCTAATACAAAATAAAATATTTTACTAAAATTCAGGTTTTTATTATCTACCATAGAAAATAGGCAAAATGATTTTTAAAAATTTGAAGGAGACTTTATAAATCAAACAGATTGGAAAGTTTTGGGTGGTGTAATTATGTAATGTTTATGGATAATTTCTTTTTACTTTATTGCCCCTTTCACCATGTGCTGAATAATTTTCTTAATGAAAGCTAATAATAGGATTTATGTTATTTAAGGAAAAACCCCAACAATTTTTGTAGTAAAATAATTATCAATAAAAAGGGGACATTTTGTAATAGATATATAAATTCTAATTGTGTTTAGGCATTCATAAAACTCATATCTGTGGCAAAATATCATTTTTAAAATATTGAAGCTGCTTCAGAAAAATCTGAATTTAAAAAGTTCTGTTTCAGAAGAGTATTTTTATGCCTTATTCATTTTATAATGCAGATCAAACTGATATTCTTAACACTGTTTACATTATTGTAAGTCAGCAGTGGAAAATGGAAACATATATAGCCTTTGTAATTTCAACTTAAGTAGTGACAGGATAGTCTCCCTTTCTTTTTCTTCAGCCTTTGGTCCTCATGAATTCAAATGTTTTGTTAATGACAAATTCAGTATGCCTGAGGCTTTCAAGAATGTTTAGTCTTCCTATTTTTTATGACACTTAGGCAATTACTGCATGGCTTCTGAGCCTTTCCAAGAGTATTGTTTTTAATAATTTGTGTATATACTCAAAGAAACTTTAGGAAACAGTTGTTTGAGGAAATTTTCAGTATTTCTTGGGTAATTGCTGAGCTTCCTCCAGCTTCAGAACGTACTCTGGAAACCTGATGTTTATCCACCTGCCCCTTCATGTGACCTCTAGATTCCAAACAGTGGGTTGAGGTGTCATTCTGAGGTCCAAGAGTTTACACAAGGCATATTTTCACTCTTAAATTAATGTGTTCAGGTCATACTTAAGAATTTTGAACTAAAGTTTATGCTATTTTTATGATACCACAAGAATATACATAGACATTAAATTTAGTAATTACTGGAAGAAATGTTTGCAAAACAACAACAAAGCAACTTTGAGCAAGGATCATGCTTGAAGTTAATGTAGCTAATGCCACCTCCTCTACCCCCTGCTACAACCAATCTAATCTAATCCTGTTATTAAGCTTATAATTTTTTAAAAAACCAGCTAAGTTGACTGCTGTTAATTTAAATATTCCAATAGTTTATACTTCAAGTAATGTACAAATGATGTCATCCAGCAATGCCTAAAGAAACAGAAGAGATATTATTACTAGGCTTCAAGCCACTGCAAAGCCTATTGAATTTTAGGTGCAAAAGCAATGATATTATTGTTGAAGTAAGGAATCTGCACATTGTACTAACATGCTTTAACAGAGAAAGATAAAGATTGTTTCAGAGAAATACAATGAAACTGTATTTTAGAAACATTTTTAGGAGAGTAAACTTCTTAGAGCCCTGGTGTCTTCTATTTTAAATTCAGCTGTTCCCATTATTGACAATAACTGTTATAATCCTGATCCTAAACCTGGGACTTTATTTATTCATCATTTATGTAGCAGTTAGATTGCTGCTGTAGTCCTGATAAGATAATGGGGGCCAAGATAAGGCAAAAGGAACAGAAAAGATGAGTTTAAAATATATTTAAGGTAGGATGTATAGAATATAGGTACTGCTTGGAATAAAAAAAGAAAAGTAGGATTGGAAGCTTAAAATAGGGTATAATTGTGATTGACATACAAATACAAAATGGACACATGTCAATGATTTTATTTAACTCATTAACTAATGAGGGACCCATAAATGTTACAACTGATCCAAATGAGTGTTAAGGAATATATGCATATATAAGCAGTAAATATGCTGGAATTTATTTACAAATTGGTGTAAAACGCTCTTACTCCATGGGAAGTAGAAATCAGTTTAATTTCCCTAAGACAAAATTCATGTGCACGATTCTGGAGAGTAATTGCTTGCATTGCTATCAGTTATTTACAACTTACAAGAATTATAAAATAACTCCAAGACAAGAAAAATACAGAGAACCTAAAAATCAGATGACAGTAATAATGTGCTTAGACAACTGCCTAGTTTTCCATTAAAGACACCCAGTAATCCTTTTGGTTCATTACAAAGGAGAGAAGATAGGAGCTTAATTTTTTAAAATTTTAAAGTTTTCTCTAAGATTTTTAGAATAAATACTGATAAATGTTTTTTATATTTAACATCTGATAATTCTTTTTTTTTTTCCAGAAAAGACTGAGAACAAGGCTCATAGAGTCTTAAGAGGGTTTATTGATCTAATTCTACTAAATAGGACACAATAAAACATGGGTAAAAACATGGACTCTCAAGTCAGATTGTGGAAATTGCAATTCTGACTTCCTTACTAACTAGTAATTGACTTTGGGCAAGTTAATTTACTTTCTTTGTAACTCAGTTTCTACATTGCTAAAATGAGAAAAATAACAGCATTTAATTTATAGGACTGTTAAGAGGATTTCATAAGGTAATAAATGCCATGTATGTGACATACAGTAAGCACTCACTGAATGCTTTCTAGTATACCTTGAGAGAAAGGCTATTAATATTACAAGTCTTCTTATAAAGAATATATTTTGATACAACCTTTATTTAAGTCAATGATCCTTTTTCTGACTACAGCATTGCCCAGCTGTCTGCAATTTTCAGTCACAAACATCCTCATCCCCATTACTTTCAAAGACAATCTTATAAGCAGCAACAAGGGTCATTATCAAGAGAAATGGAAGTGAAGAGATGTAGAATATGCGCCCCAAAATATGTCATTTTGGTATATTGATTATTTTGAGCTGAAGACAATTAAGAAGAAATAGACATAAGAAAAACTATTCCTCATTTGATTAAAACAGAACATAAATTTGTAAAGGTGCCTCTCTCTCCTCTCCACTGGGAAGGACAGAGGTAATTACTGGAGACAGCTCTAGACGCTTATCAGTCTGGAGACTGCACCAGAGGAATCTATGTAACAAATCTTATTAATTAGCCCTTATCTTTCATTCATTCCCCCATATATTTACCTTCCCATAATTTGCTGCTCTAGAAACTCAAAGTCCTTTTCCTTTGTCTTCTCACATCTGTAAAATTTATTGTTCTAAAATTTATTAAGATGTCCAAATGCTAACCATCCCTTTGAGTTACTGAACACCAAGTGCTCTTCTGTGTACACACGTCGCACATGTTAAAAAATTTCTGTTTGTTTTTCCCTTAGTAATGTATCTTTTGTCAGTCTAGTTTACAGAGCCCCAGCCAATGATTCTAAGAGGGGTAGAGAAAAGAAACGAAAACTTTTTCTCCCCTACAGAAGGAACAACCATTTCCCAGTTTTGGCCATGACAATTTTATCTTTCATCATCACCATATACTCTCTTGGCATCTTAAGACCCACAAACTTCAGCTTGTCAACAGGGATTGTTTTCCAGATAGATCCATCCTCTGACACTGTGTTACCAAAGATATTTCTTGGTTTCTTCCCTCTAGTTAGTATTTCTCCATGAAATAAATTCCAAAATTACATAACCCTACATGTGAATCAGAAAATATTTTAAGGCAAAAATGAGAGCATATTGTTAACAAGTTGTGCTGAATGATAGATGGCTCGACTAGATTCTATAGCTAAGGAATAAAGGTAAAGAAATACTAGGCAAGGCAATTTTATACGTGTATCCCAGTCATTTATTTAAGCAGCCATATGCAATTCATTTTATAATTGCAATTAAAGCCTCCAACAATCTCAGCTATGTTTGAAAAAATACGTGGAGAACTTAAGTTATTAACTAAAATTAAGTCCAGATAGTGGGCCCATAGGTTTTTTAAAACTTTCTTTACATTTCTCTGTGCTCCCCAAATTTTGTACAATGAATTATATTAATGTTTAATTAAAAATAAAGGGAGCCAAAACCCCATAAATCTTCAAGGATGTCCTTTTAAAGCCTTAGAAGCAAAAGAAATGATGAAGACACATAAGATAATACAAATCAAATAAATTTAATTTTTTCACGACCATACTGCTATGTCAAAAAAGAAAAAAACCTGATATTTTTCTACGTCATTAATACAGAAAACATTGTTCCCATGTTGGGAATACACTTGAAGAATTATGGAACACCTGGTAAAAAAGAAGTAGTTAATTTTACAATAGAAAGTCTTGTATTCCCCTGGTAAATGCACAATTGTTATTCCAGCTTTAGCAATAGCAACTATGCACTTCTGTTAAAGTTACCAAATTAGTTGCTCCCCAGTTTCTATGGTAACCACTTTTTTGGGGGATATATGTGTAAAAACATCATAAAATTAAGAATGGAGTTTCTTCCAGAAGTAAGTTCCACAGCATAGGGCTGAGAGGTAAGTGGTCTGTGTTTGAACTGACCTTAAAATGGATTGGCACTTCTGACTCCTTTGTAAAAATCATAATATAATGTTCCTCCACTGAACTAAAAGAAGATCTGGAAATGAGAAGAAACAGTCAATAAAGGATTTAAGTACTTCAAAAAGGAAAACACAGCGCTTAAGACTGAGCATACTAATGGACTAGAGCTGAAGAACTGTGGAAGTCATTCACTCACAATGTTTCTTTTGTCTGCCCCTAGAAAGGAATGCATAGGTTACACACGTAGACTTCCTTTACTATGGTAACAGCAACTTTCCCCAGGGCAACAGGAAATAGGAAGGGAAAATATTTTTGCAGGCTTGACATGGAGTTAAGTAGATGAAGTTTTTGGTAAATAACCAGGCTTCACCAGACTCTTAATCTCCCTTCACCAAGGTCACTCTCCCCTCCTGCTTTTTCTTTCTTGTATTCAGTGAAAGCTTATTTGTAACAATCTGTCATAAATGTCCTTAGAAATATAAATGCTTGATTACAGGTTGTTACTTTAGATATTTATTCACAATGGGGAATATGCTCATAGTCAAGTTAATCCTATCTAGAAGTAGTTTTTTTTTTTTTTTTTTTTTTTTTTTTTTACTGTGGTTTAAAAAAGAAAAGCAACATAACATTTACAGTCTTAACTATTTTTAGGTATAGAGTTCAAATGGTGTTCATTATATTCACATTGTTTTGCAATGAATCTCAGAAAGTTTTCATCTTGCAAAACTGAAATTCTATATCCATTAAACAACAACCCCCTATTTCCTCATTTTCCCTGGTAACCATAATTCTATTGTTTGCCTCTATGATTTTTTTTTTTTAAATAGAGACAGTGTTTCCCTATTGCCCAAGCTTGTCTTGAACTCTTGAACTCAAGTGATCCTCCCACCTTGGACTCCCAAAGTGCTAAGATTACAGGTGTGAGCCACTCCACCCAGCCTGTCTCTGTGAACTTGACTGCTTTAGATGCCTCATACAAGTGGAACCATGTGGTATGGTATTTTTGTGACTAGTTTTTTCACTTTAGCATAATGTCCTCAAGGTTCATCCATGTTGTAGCATGTGACATGATTTCCTGCCTTTTTAAGACTGAATAATATTGTATCATATGGATATACCACAATTTGTTTATCCCTTCATTCACTGATGGACATTTGAGTTACTTCCACCTCTTGGTGGAAGCTGCTATAAACATGGATGTTCAAATACCTCTTTGAGATCTTGCATTCAATTCTTTTGTATATATACACAGACATAGGATTGCTGGATCACAAGCTAATTCTTTTTTTTTTTTTTTTTTTGGAGAAACTGCCATACTGTTTTCCATAGTGGGTGCATGATTCTGCATTCCTATCAACTGTGTGCAAGGATTCCAATTTCTCCACATCCATTCTATCACTTATCATTTTGTTTTTCTTTTAGTTTTTGTTTTGGTGGTAGTCATCCTAATGTATGTGAAATAATATTTCATTGTGGTTTTGAATATTTACATTAATACACTTTTTTTACTATACCATCTAATTTATTAAAATTGCTTACAATCTAAATTATATCCCTGCACATATTATAATACTTGGCAAACGATGATGCAAAAGAATGAAAAAGCTTAGCGATTCTCCAAGACTCACAGGAAATTAGTAATAAATTGGGAGTTAAACTTCTAACTATGAAGTCCCAGTCATTTATGTAATTCCTGGAAGCACAGATATACTTCTGACTTTCATGTTCTGTTATTATTTCTCTATACTAAAATATGTTTTTTATACTACTTCATATAGATGCCACCCAATTTTGATAAAAACATGATAGTCATGTGGTATATTTCTGCATATTAACATAAAAAGGACTCTTGAAAATAAAATGAAGAGAAACTTATTTCTGATTAATAGTCATCATCATATCACATAATGTCTTGATAGTTTCAAGAAAACATTGAAGCACATAAATCTGAGGCAAGAAAAAATCTATTGAAATAATGTAAGAAATTCCAAAGTAATTTCACAAAATATGTACCTTTCTATTTAAAAGATGTTACCTTGATGCTCTGTGTATAATACTTGTTACTGTTATATGATGAAATCCAAAAGATCACCAAAATTCAGTCAAAAACCATTTTCATCAAAAATTCATTTAAATGTGTTAAAGTATAATTTTCATAAAAGTAAAATCATTATTCATACAAATATAATGCAAACAAGTATAAAAAATGTTATTGAACTCACATTCATGAGAGAACCAGTAAGATATTAAAACCAGTTCAAAAAGCAGTTGAGAAATTATTATGCATACATGTATGCATAGGTGTGTGCATGCATGCACACACACAGACATATTCGGTTAAGATAGGTGGGTAAGATACAAAACTGGTAATGTCTTATAGGGTAATATTTAGTACTAGCTGTTACTCTGGCCAGAAATTATTTTCATTTCTACTAAACAGAATTCTATAAACTGATACCTGGAAATGTTAATGCATAGTGTACAGTAAGTCTAGGTAGCTATCTTCTTCTTGTATCAATGATTTTGAAATTATAATTCCTGAATCAGCAATTACTGGTCTGTGTCACCTGGAAATTTGTTAGAAATGAATATTCTCAGGCCACATTGCCAGATTTACAGAATCAGGAACTCTTGAGTGGGACCCAACAACCTATGATTTAATAAGTTCTTTAGATGATTTTGAATGCACAATGAAGTATGAGACCCACTTCTTTAGATAATCATTAGGTTGCTGTCACCCCAGTATGACATTGAAGGAAGGGATACAGTACCCAACTTTTTGCCACACTTTCAAATTTTGCCTAATTTTTTCACAGCAAGTAAAAATGTTAATATTTTTAACTCTTGATTTTCCCCAGATTTTGCAAATGCCTCATAATGTTACTTCTACATTTAGGATCTTCTGTCCCTGACATCACAGGAACTTTTATTGGATAAGGCCCAAATACTTTAAAAGGAAAATGCTAATGTTATGTTTTCATAAAATAATCTTTATGTATATAATTTGCATATAATTTATGGGGAAATTCAAGAGATGTGGGTTGTAAGCCAAATTATAATGGAGTCCACTAAGATCTGTGTTTGCCATGTTTAGGCCTTAGGAGACTGAAAAGGGATTTCATAAGGCTGTGAACACATATTTCTTCTGCATAATAAATGTTACTGTTAAGCAAATAGTTAACATATTATGATTCTTTTAAGGTGTGCTGACAGGACTAATTTCTAATCTCAGTTATTACAACTTTGTTCTGCCTTTATACAGTACTGCCAAACTACAGTGTGAGGAGAAGGAGAACTTCTAGCAGTAACATGTCCTATTTCACACTGGTTCGCATGAGTCATCTCAATAATATGTTGTTTTGAAGGTCAACAGCTGGCAGGAAACAGCACAGAAGAAATAACATGAAGTTTTAAACTTGCATTCTACACTATGGTATACACACAGAAATCTTGATGCAATCAGCATATATAAGGCAGTTTATGCTTTTTTATTTTCTGCTTCTTAAATTGGCTACTCTTTGTGACTACTTCTCTTGGTAGCCATGGGCATGATATTTTGTCTAGCAAATGAAAGAAACAAAAGCAAATACATTTATTTTTTTAAAGTCCTTCTTCAAGTTACATACACTTTTATTGTAGTAAATTTAGAAAACACAATCTAAAAGCAAAAAATATCAACATCACTCTAAATTCTACCTGCTGGAATAACCACAATTAATATTTTTATCTTCATATGCAAATATATTATTTATGTTAATGTATGTTTTAAATGTTAATGGACATATATCTTATTCAGAAAAGGGCTAAGAAAACAATCGCTAAACAGATGTACTGAAATGAATTGTACAAATATCACATAACAATTTGCATTTTTAAAGTATCATGGTAAAAATGCCTATACCTAAAGATTCATTTGCACAAACACAAATTCTAAATGTACCAGTGAAAAACCTGAGTTTTTGATCAGACCAATGCATCATTGTTTATTTTATTTAGTCTCAGCTAGCCTGAGAATTATCATTTTGTACAGTAGATTATTCACTCATTGTATGGTAGAAAAAGATAAATGTCACCAAACAAGACGATACATTATTTCCTTTTATTCATAAAATCACCTTGAAAAACAGAAGTGATTCATGAATAACAAAAATCTATAGAGCACTGGAGACAAAGCAAAGTGTCACTATCATACTTAAAATTTGAGGATTTTCTTAAAAATATACAGTAGATAGCAGGATTAGTTCTAGAAACCATAGAGGTATGCAAAGCATTGAGTCAGCAGGGCTAGAAATGGGAGCTGGTTATGGGCCAAATAGTGTGCCAATTCACTGAAGAATTGTGCAACAGTTGGGCCTGTCCCAACTTGAATATTCTTTGCCTGCAGGCTAAATCATATTAGAAAAATTAAATAAAATAGAATTTCTGACTCCGAAAATTAAGCTTTAGCATGAACTCCTGGAGTAAGACAAAAAAGTAAAATTTGACCTTCAGAATGGAGATGAAGGAAATAACAAGGACATGCAGCTCCATGCTAAGAATTGGACTACACTCATGCTTTTCTTATTTCACTATTTGAGGAAAGTCAGTAGATTATCTTTTTGCTTTTTATCTATGGGCCTTTCAAAAAAAAGCTGCCCATTTTTCTCCTGACAAGAATCATTCCTATAATTTTTTCCCAGCCATGCTTAATGGAACCCTAAAGTTACAACTCTTTTGAGGGGTAGTTCTCTATAGAAAAGAAGGCTTGAAAATGGCCAAGGAGCCCCATGATACCTACAGTGGTGAGGCAAGTCTTTCATTTATAAACGTGAATACAAAAAAATTGCCAGGCATTTTGAGGAAAGCAAATAGCAAATTTTAGTGAGCGACACTAAGATGAATACAAAAATACAGAGACAAAAGAAACATATTCCTTAAATAATATGTAATTAATATCTTCAAATAGATTTGAAAGGTTATTGCATACAAAAAAATGGAACTATCAGAAAAAGAGCGCATTCTTAGAAATGAAAAACAAGACACAAGGATATTTTTGAAAAAGAACTCAATTGTTGGACTGAAGATAAATGACATATTTGTAGATTGACTTAATGACTGGAAGATAAAGTAGAAAGAAATTAACTGTTTTAGGAAGCAAGCAAAGAGGTGAAAAATAGGAGAAAAAGTAGTTTAAAAATATGTAGTAGATTTTGTGTTCTTTTTGGCTGCTCAGCAATTTTGAACATCCTTTTTATTTTTGAAAATTTCTCACCTTATGAGTCTCACCAAGACAGAAACCAGAAAGCTGTCTTCCCCATCTCTCTTGTTATTTAAAGGTAAATTTGATTAGTTAAAAATTAACATGGAAAACTCTAGAGAAGTCCCTACTAAACTATCTTTACAAAGAAGTATAATTAATATGCTAAAGTATGAGATAATGGAGAATTATAAAATGCTCAATTAAAACCAGGCAAGACACAAAAAGAGGCAAGAGAAAGGAACAAAAAATAAGTGGAATAAATAGAAAACAAAAAAGGTAGATGTTAAACTATATCAATAACCATTTTAAATGTGAATGGTCTAAGTACACCAATTAAAAGACAGATATCTCAGAGTGGATAAAATATCAAAACCCAGCTATACACTGCTTACCAGAAAGCCATCTTAAATATAAAGACATAGTGTAAAACTAAAATGATAAGAAAGATGAACTATGCTAATACTAATAAAAAGAAAAGCAAGCAACACTTTAGAAGGCCAAGGTGGGAGGATTCCTTGAGCCCAGAAGTACAAGACCAGATTGGGCAACCTAGCGAGACCATGTCTCTGTAAAAAATTTAAAAATCAGCCAGACATATTGGTGTGCACCTGTAGTCCCTGCTACTTGGGAGGCTGAAGTGGGAGGATCACTTAAGCTCAAGAAGTTGAGGCTACAGTCACCCATGATTGTGCCACTGTACTCCAAGACTCTGTCTAAATAAACAAAAAAGAAAGATAGATAAAAGGAAAAAGCTAAAGTAGTTATTTTAATTTCAGGAAAAAAGTAGACTTCAGAAAAAAATTATTAGGAATAAAGGCATGTATTACACAACGGTAAAGGCATCAATTCTCTAAAAAGACATAACAATCAGTGTGTGTGCAGCTAAGAACAGACCATCAAAGTACATTAGGCAAAAATTGATAGAACTATTAAAAGAAGTAGATAGATCCACTATTAGATGTGGAGAATTCATCGATTAGCAGAGGGTTAGTAATGCATAGATCAAGCAGGCTGAAAATTAGTAAGAATATAATTGACCAGAATAGCACTATCAAGCAATGTGATCTAACTGACAATTACAGGATACTCAATCCAATAACAGCTAACTATACATTCTTCTCAAGTTCACATAGAGCATTTGCCAAGGTGGACCACAATCTGGGTCATAAAACACCACCTTAAAAACTTGTAAAGAATAGAAATCATACAAAATATGCTCTCAGACCATGATAGAATTCAACTAGATCATTAAAAACAACTGGAAAATCCCCAAATTTGGAGGTTAAACAGCACGCATCTAAATAACACATGATTGGGAGGCTGAAGCTGGTGGATCACAAGGTCAGAAGATCAAGACCATCCTGGCTAATATAGTGAAACCCCATCTCTATTAAAAATACAAAAAATTATCTGGGTGTGGTGGCATGCACCTGTAGTCCCACCTGCTCAGGAGGCAGAGGCAGGAGAATTGCTTGAACTTGGGAGGCGGAGGTTGCAGTGAGCCAAGATTGTGCAACTACATTCCAACCTGGGTGACAGAGCAAGACTCCATCTCAAATAAATAAATAAATAAATAAACAGAATATGTATAACAAAGAAACCTCAGTACAAATTATAACATTATTTAGAACTAAATGAAAACAAAAATTTTTCAAATTTGTGGAATGCAGAAAAAGCAGTGTTTGGAAGGAAATTTAAAATTAAATGCCTTTATTAGAAAAGAAGAAAACTGTCCATGGCCATACCACCCTGAACATGCCCGATCTTGTCTGATCTTGGAAGCTAAGCAGGGTGGGCCTGGTTAGTACTTGGATGGGAGACCGCCTGGGACTACTGGGTGCTACAGGCTTTTTAAAATAAAAAATTCAAAAAGAAAAAAAATTTAAAGAAAAAATATTAAAAAAAAAAAAGAAAAAAGAAGAAAACCTAAAATCAATAATCTAGGCTCAGGAAACTAGACAAAGGAGAGTAATTTATACCTAAAGAAATCAGAAGAAAATAAATACTAAAGGAGAGAGATCCAAGATGGCCGACTAGCAACAGCTCAGGAATGTAGCTCCCAGTGAAAGTGCAGAGAACGAGTGGATGCCGCACTTCCCGACGAGTTTTTGTTGCCCATAGACCGGGAGATTCCCGGCGGAGAAGCCACGCGGGTCGCCAGCACGACTCTTTTGGCCGGCGCGGCTCTTTTGCCGGCACCCAGCGCGGCGCTTCCCGGAGCGGAGTGTGCGGGATGGACGGGCTCGGCTGGTCCCATCCCCACAAGGAAAACAGCAATTGGAAGCGCTGAGGACTGAGAGTTTCACAGCTGGCGCAGCGAACCCGGGAAGGTCTGGCTCAGAGGGGAACCGGCATCCGCCAAAGGAAAACTAAGAAACAGAAAAACTTCATCACTGGGCGGAGAAAGATCCAAAATGGCC
>PVKP010031543.1:0-26868 GCA_004027715.1 Plecturocebus donacophilus | reverse complement strand
AAAAAAAAAAAAAAAAAAAAGAAAGAGAAAGAAAGAAAGAAAAGAAAAAAGAAAAGAAAAGAAAAGAAAAGAAAGAAAAGAAAGAGCCAGATATTCTCTGCCAGAGAAGAATCTCAATTTGTAGCCTCGAGTCTTTGCTCTCTTTAGATTTTCTTTCTTGTGAACTGCTACAATATCCTTCACAATAATGGGAGCCAATGAACTCACTTTTTCCTACTCTATTAGAATTGGGTTGGGGGGTGCCTGGAACTAACAGTGATTGGAAATGTTTGTGACTTCTCATTATTGGAGATTTCTATAACAAGAATTAGAGGTGTAGCAGCATCAGAGTGATTGGACTGTACCACTGCAGGGAGAAGACATGTTCTAACATAGTGAGAGATTTGATGTGTGATTCAAAATTATATTTTCTCAGTAAGTCAGTGGAGATCCAGAAGCTAACATTTTGATTAATGAAGTTATCTTACAATCTTACCATTAATCATAAAAAAATCCATTGATTACCAAAAATTAAAGTTCCTTGCCTAATGCAATTAATTGTTTAAATGCAAAAACACAGATAGTAAAACAACAATGAGATGCCACTCTATACTACTAGGATGGCTATAATTTAATAAAAAAAAAAGAGAAAATAGCAAGTGTTAGCGATAATATGGAAAAAATGAGACCCTTATGCATTACTGGTGGGAATGTAAAATGGTGCATTCACTGTGGAAAACAGTTTGGTGTTTCCCCAAAATGTTAAACATAAACTTACCATTTGACCCAGCAATTCCACTCATATATATACCGAAAAGAAATGAAAGCAGGGACTTAAACAGATACTTGTTCATTAATGTTCACAGTAGCATTATTAACAATAGCCAAAAGTTACAAACAACCTGAGCACCTATCATTAGATGAAGGAACAAACAAAATGTAGTCTATATATACAATGGAATGTTATTCATCTATGAAAAGAAATTGAGTTTTGATACATGTCACACATGGATAAACCTTGAAAATAGTATGCTAAGTGATAGGCCAGTTACACAAGGGCAAATATCATAAAATTCTACTTACATTAAATATCCAGAATAGATAAATTCACAGATAAAGTAGATTAGAGGTTACCAGGGGCTGGGGGAAATGGTAATGGAGAGTTATTGCTTAATAGGTATAAAATTTCTGTTTGGAAGACACATGCACACATATGTTCATTGCAGCTCTGTTCACAATAGCAAAGACTTGGGACCAACCCAAATGCTCATCAATGATAGACTGGATGAAGAAAATGTGGCATATATACACCACGGAATACCATGCAGCCATAAGAAGGATGAGTTCATGTCCTTTGCAGGGACATGGATGAAGCTGGAAACCATCATTCTCAGCAAACTAACACAAGAACAGAAAACCAGACTGCATGTTCTCACTCAGAAGTGGGAGTTGAACAATGAGAACACATGGACACAGGGAGGGGAACATCACACACTGGGGCCTGTCAGTGGGTGGAGGGTTAGGGGAGGGATAGCATTAGGAGAAATACCTAATATAGGTGACAGGTTGATGGGTACAGCAAACCACCATGGCACATGTATACCTATATAACAAACCTGCATGTCCTGCACATGTATCCCAGAACTTAAAGTATAATAATAAAAAGGTCTATTTGGGGTGATGAAAATTTTTGAAAATAAATAATGGTGATAGTGGTATAACATTATAAATATAATCAATGCCACTGACTTTTATGCTTAAAAGTAGTAAAAATGGTAATTTTATGATATATATATATCAAATATTTATCTTTTACCACAATAAAACAAATGATAAAGCACACACACACACACACACACACAACCAGAGAGAAAGTAGTGTATGTGCAGTGACTAAGAACAAAAGACAATGGCTGTGGGTCAAACAATCTGAGGTTAAAGCAGGGATCTTTGGGAATGTTCTTGATCCATTTGTATCTCAATTTCTTCATCTGCAGAACTAGGATAAAAAGTATAATAGCTAGTTCATGGTGCATTAGTTCATTCTCACATTGTTATAAAGAACTACCTGAGACTTGGTAATTTATAAAGAAAAGAGGCTTAATTGGCTCACAGTTCCACAGGCTATACAAGAAGCATGACTAGGGAGGCCTCAGGAAACTTACACTCATGGCAGAAAGAAGGGGAAGCCGGCATGTCCTACACAGCTGGAGTAGGGGGGAAAGCAAGAAGGGGGAGGTGATACACACTTTTAAACAAGCAGACCTCGTGAGAACTTACTATCATGAGAACAGCAAGGGGGATGTCTGCCCCCATGATCCAATAACCTCCCACCAGGCCCCTCCTCAAACATCAGGGGTTACAATTAGACATGAGATTTGGGTGGGGGCACAAATCCAAACCGTATCACATGGGTTAGAGGAAAGATAACATTTATATAAAGTACTAATTTAGCATGGTAAACATGGTGGATAACTATTAAATATTAGCTGTTGTTACCATTATTACTGAGTTCACTTTCTACTTCAGTAATCTCCACATTACCCCACAGTACTGAAAATTTTACCAATAATTTTTTATAACATTATTTATTTAACATTGAATGAAATAATTATTTTAAAATTATATTTTCAGCTAGGAGCTATGTGGTTAAAAACTTGAATTTCAAAGCATAGGATAAAAACTTTAGAAAATAAGGTAAAGGAAATTAAGAATAATATGGAAATCTTAAGAACTCTGCATGACATTGTTGCCTCTGGGTTGTCAAGCCATGACAGTGCAAAAATGAATCCTGCCCATCTACAACCAATGATTGTATAGAAAGTTACAGTAGCAGCAGTTATCTCAAAATCCCAGTATGTACCCAGGTACTCTTTTAAAAGTTAGGACATGCAATTATTGTGCAGATAACAATTAGCCACAATCATCTATATACTGATGTACATTTTACAGGAAATCCTGAGGGATTATTGCATAGAATTATCATTTATACTTCAATGGTAAATTACTGGAATATTCCATAGTCTAAGAGCATTCAACTCTTGGAAGAACAATTTAGTAAAAAGTACAATTAAGCAAGCAAATAAAAAATACTTTGAAACTCACTTCAACTGGAAGGTAAAGTGAAAATAATATAAGTAGTAGGCTTGGAAAAATCCAGCTGTTTTAGATCAGAACATGACTCACTTATCTATGCAAATGGCTAAACAATATGTGAGATGATGGAGGTAGTTCATGCCAGCTCCTTATATAAACAACTGAACTATTTCATGCCACTATTGTTCATATTATATTCTTATTGTTTCTTAGTTTATTGTACCAAACTGTATTTTTAAAAGCAAAAAAGTAAATAAACTTTATTCTTTAGAAAGTTGGAGAGGGGGCCAGGCACAGTGGCTCACGCCTGTAATCCCAGCACTTTGGGAGGCTGAGGAGGGTAGATCACCTGAGGTCAGGAGTTCGAGGCCAGCCTGGCCAACATGACAAAACCCCATCTCTACTAAAAATCCAAACATTAGTCAGGCAGTGTGGTGGGCGCCTGTAACCCCAGTTACTCATGAGGCTGAGGCAAGGAGAATCGCTTGAATCCAGGAGGTGAAGGTTGCAGTGAGCCAAAATCATGCCATTGCACTCCAGCCATGGAAACACAGCGAGATTCCATCTCAAAAAAATAAATAAATAAAAAAGTTGTAGAGGGACAGCTGAATTTTACCCATCATTATGTCAAAATTTCTTTGAAAATTTAAATTTTGTTCAAATTTTTATTTAGATTTTCCTTCCACATTATGTCTCTGTGTTAATCTTTAAATAATGTTCTAACTTATTAACAAGGAAAGACTCTTATTTATCACATCAGTTAAAGAAAGATGGTCTTCCATTTTCTTACTGATTCTGAAAAACCGATATAAAATAAAGAAAGCAGACACTATACACTCAGGTAATATCTCTTCTCTATCTTGGTTTCACAATAGTTGCTGGGTTTGGTTTTATCTTAAGGGGATATCAGTGTGGCAAAAGTATTTTATGTTGTCAGGGTAATTACTCTAGAGAGACATGCAATCATCTGGTAGCATTTTCAGACAAACTAATTATTTCTAGGGCTGCTGTAACAAATTACTTCAAACCTCGGGACTTAAGAGAAACTTAGCACCTCATAGTTCTGGAGGCTAGAAGTCTGAAATCAAGTTGCCAGAAGAGCCACACTCCCACTAAGGCTCTAGAGGAAAACCTTTCCTTGCCTCTTCCAATTTCTGGTGACTCCCAGCATCCCTTGACTTGTGGCCGCATCACTCCAAGCTCTGCCTCCATCTTCACATGGCCTTCTGTGTATCCCTAGGTGTCCCTCTGTCTCTTAGAAGTGGATTTAGGGCCGACTCTAATCCAGCATGAACTCATCTTAATCCTGACTTTACATCTACAAAAATCCCCATTTCCAAATAAAGTCACATTCTGACATTCCAAGTGGACATAAATTTTGGGAGTCATTATGAAACCTAGTTTACTAATGAAGGGAATGGTCCTTGGCTTCATACAAATTTGAGTGCAAAAACCCAAGTCTGTCCCTTTCTAATTCTGTGACCTTAGCAAATCATACATCTCTGGACTTCAAAGTTTATCCTCATAGATAAAATATAATGAGGTTGCATTCAACACTGGGAATATTAACTGTGCTCTGTTGAAGTATTTCAATGTGGTTTTAAATATGCCTAATAACATACCTAAAGAGTGGGGATAAATCAAGCAGTGGAAAAGGAATGACTCTTCATATTGATTCTTAATAAGATATTCTGAGCAGTTTAATGTTTAAAATTGTGACATTTTTATTCTGAGATAATATAGATAGGCTAAAAAAGATAGTGAATGTATTGCTGAAATACACCTCTTGAAGGAGCCAACTGAAAAATCATAATAATTAGTGGCATAAACCAGGTTCTTTAAAACTGTTTCAAACTCATTTCATATCCTGTTGCAAATACATTTCCTCTCAATAATAACCAGTATAAAATGGTAGTAACTTATACTCACTGTTTTAAGCTGAATTGTGCCCCTAAAAAATTTAAATGTTGAAGTCCTAACCTCAGATACCTCAGAATGTGAGAGTATCTGGAAATAGAGCCATTTAGAAAGTACTTAAGTTCAACCAGGCACAGTGGCTCATACCTGTAATCCCATACTTTGGGAGACCAAGGTAGGTGGATCACCTGAGGTCAGGAGTTTAAGACCAGCCTGGCCAACATGACAAAACCCCAACTCTACTAAATATACAAAAATTAGCCGGGTGTGGTGGTGGACATCTGTAATCCTAGCTACTCAAGAGGCTGAGGCAAGGGAATCACTTGAATCCAGGAGGCAGAGGTTGCAGTGAGCCAAGATCGTGCCATTGCACTCCAGCCTGGGCACAAGAGTGAAACTCCATCTCAAAAAATAAATAATAAAGAAAGAAAGTATATAAATTCAGATGACTATGTTAGGATGGGTGCTAACCCATTATGACTGGTGTGCTTATAAGGAGAACAAATTTGGACACAAATATACACACAGGAAAGACCATGTGAATACACAGGGAGAAGGCAGCCATCTACTTGGCAAGGAGAGAGGACTCTGAAAAGAGATCAGCCCTTCCAACACTTTGATACCAGACTTCTAGCCTTCAAAACTATAAGAAAATAAATTTCTGTTGTTTAAGCCACCTGGTCTTTGGTGCTTTTTTGGGGAGGCAACCTTAGCAAATTCATACACTCACCATTCATTTTTCTATACCACACTGAATCTAATCATATTCAGATTTTTTTTTTTAAATCAAGAAGAAACATGTCATTGTCTGCCGACTACCCTATGTGAATGCACTCGCTAGATTGGCATGTAAGCAACACACTGCACACATAGCTGGTACTTCACTGAGTCCAACTTGCTTCCCAGAACAAAAGGAACTTTGCCTTGCATATAAATCTAGGACCCCACCTATTAGAATCTAGAACACTAGCCTCTGCTTTCATTATTTTTTTTCTGTCTTTGTTCACTAAAATTCAGAAAAATCCCTAGGTCTAATATCATGCAGGGTCACCCTATTACAATACTATGGGGTTTCAGAGAAAGGAGAGCTCACATCGGGTCAGGGGATGGGAAATATTCATTAGAGGGTGGCATTCAAACCATACTTCTTTTTTTTTTCCTTAGGGAAAAGTGCAAACACAGTCTTCCACTACCACAAATTATGCAGCTGAGTTTCCCACATTTGGGAAAATCACAGGGGTGAGCACCTCTGGAGTGCAATGAATAAGCCTCACCCTGGGAAACCCACCTTCGTGATCATTGTATCTCTCCTGCGAGATAAGTATCAACACATACTTCTAAAGATGAGAGGGATAGGCAGTAATTAACAGGTAGTATATTTTAGTTGTAAATGAAAGATTAAGAAAATCAGTGAAGTCTGGAAATTTTGGTATGAAAAATGGTTTCATATCATTAAAGCATATATATGAGTAGGAAGGTGGTTCTTAAAGACTTTAAAAAGTATTCTAGAAACAAGTTATTGAAGATTATTGTAAGGGTGAAAAAATTGGATATTAGCCCAAAGAACAAATGTATTTCAACTCACCTGGGATATTTATTAAAAGTAGTTTCCTGAGCCCCATTCATGAATAAAGAAATCAAAATTTCTGCCAGCAGGCCTCCAGAATGTGCATTTATAGCTAGCTTCCCAGATGCTGCATATCACACTAAAATTTGAGAACTACTGCAGTAGACATTAGGAAACTATTAAATGGCCCTGCGAATTTTTGAGCAAAGAATGACCAAATTATATCTACACTTTAAGATGACTAAACTAATAAGGATAGATATTCAAGACAAGTTAGAGATGGGTTTAAGAAGTTGATGCACCAGTCATGGCAAGAGACAATGAAAGTTGAGATAAAAGTGGATATAATGGGATTATCTTACTGTGTAAAATATATGACAAAGGAATGTAGAATTTTATAACTCATATGTAAGAGGATGAGATAAAGAAGTATCAAGGACGACTGTGATGGTTAGTATTGTCAACTTGATTGAACTGAAGGATGCAAAGTATTGTTCCTGAGTATGTCTGTGAGGGTATTGCCAAAGGAGATTAATATTTGAGTCAGTGGACCGGCAGAGGCAGACCCATCCTCAATCTGGGTGGGCACCATCTAATCAGCAGCCAGCGTGGCTAGAATAAAGTGGTCAGAAGAACGTGGAAGGACTTCACTTGCTGAGGCTTCTGGCCTTCATCTTTCTTCCATGACGGATGCTTCCTGTTCTTGAACGTTGGACTCCAAGTTCTTCAGCTTTTGGACTCTTGGACTAATGTCAGTGGTTTGCCAGGAGCTCTCAGGCCTTCGGCCACAGACTGAAAGCTCCACTGTTGGCTTCCCTACTTTTGAGGTTTTGGGACTCGGACTGGTTTCCTTGCTCCTCAGTTTACAAACAGCCTGTTGTGGGACTTCACGTTGTGAACATGTAAGTCAACACTCCTCAATAAATTCCCTTTCATATATTCATCATCCTATTAGTTCTGTCCCTCTAGAGAACACTGACTAATATAAAGACTAAGGATTAAGTTGTGGTAGGGTTAATTAGAGATAGGGAAATCATAAGAAAAATCCTGTTGAGCATTTAAGTGGGAGTACATGATGGATTCAGAATGAGACATGTTGAATTTTGATATTCTGGTAGGACACCCAGAGCAAGACATTCAGCTAGCAGTATAAAATATAAAATCGAGTCTAAGAGTGATGTTTGAGCTGAAAATACTAATTCAACATTTATCTAGAAGATGATGATTAAAGCAATATGAATGGATAACACTTGGCCCTTATATATCCAACATAGACCAGAGGAGAAAGTCACACAGACCAGTGAATTTAATGACAAATTACAAGAATTTTAAATTGAAATTTGTTATGATATTTCTTACATTGTTAAGCTTGTAATAGTTTACATTATGATCAGTACCTAAAATTGCATTCTCTGGGCCTTAGGCTTATTTTTATAACTAAAAACAAACAGCTTTTACAATGTAATTATAATGAACACATAAGTACTTTTCTTGTAAAATAGAGTACAGTAACAACTAAAGAATTGTGTTACTGGGGTCATCCTGAACCTTACTGTTTTCATTATTTTCTGTATTTACCTTTGCAAATTTTCATTTTTCTTCATGCAGTGCCCATTGGTTGTAAACTTTCTGAATCTTTTCATTTTGACAACCTATCCTACCATGACTTGATTGTTTGGTTACAGATTCAAAATTTGAAACAATTTTTATCTCAAGCTTGGAAAGATCTCAAGCTAGGAAAGAAGATTGATGAGCTCCTCATGCTGATGCTTATTCGTTTGTAATAATCTTGTTCTGTTTGTCTCTGAAAGCTTCTAGGATTTCCTTATTATCCTTAGGAGTTTAAATCGTTATCAAAATGATGCTAGATTTTATTTTTCTACTTGGCTCTTAGGGGACTCTTTCAATCTAAAGAAATCTATATTTAGGTCAAAAAAACATTGTCTTCTATTATTTTTTTCCTTTCCATGCCCTCAAGTGCATCTATATGTGATTTCTGTGAATGCTGTACCTACTAAATCCACCATTCCCTTAAGTTTTTCATCATGCTTCTCATCTATTTTCTCTCTGTGTGACTTTTTCAGATTGCCAATCTTTTTTTCAACTATGTTCTAATATTTAGCATGTATATTGAATATTCAAATTTCCAAGAACTCTTTTGTATCTTCTAATTGCTTTTTTTTTATGGTATTCATCTTTGTTTTATGGATCCAATTTCTTTAATACTTCTGAAGACCCTAACTAGAATTTAAATTTTTTTAAAATTCTCTTATCTTACTTAAATTGTTTCTTTTTCATCCACGTGTTGTTTGTCCTTCTTTTTAACTTGATCTGTCTCTTCCATTCTATTCTTTTCCTCCTGTGTGAGTTGCATCTGCAGTTTGGTTGTCCTGTTTCCCTAATAATCCTTTTCAAGAGGAAAGCAGGTTTCATAGAAAGACATGACACTTGTCAACAGGCAGACTTCCCTGTAAGATAGGTGGCCTGGGAACAGACCAACAGGCAGAAAAGGCTACCATTTAACAAAATAAAGAGGGATTTACTCTGAAGTCAAAGTGCTTTAGCCTTTTGTATCCATGGGTGCACCACCATTTTCTTTTAATTTTCCTCTGTATTATTCTGAAGGACCCCAAGATCTATTCTACTTCTTTCTCAGGATCCACCCAAACCAGAAACTTGCCTCAGAACCCACTCCATTTCTTTAAAAAATATGGTATTTAGTCTATTACCTGAACTACAAACCTCTGAAATAGTGTTTTAAATATTTTCCACCTTCTTTTAGCTAGCAGTCATAATTATTAAAGTTAAATAAAATTGTGATATTGTGCCTTACATTCAGTATCAATGACAGAATTACCTTGCTTTCTTTTAAGAGACTTTATTTTTTAGAGTAGTTTCAGATATACAAAAAAAAAAATTGAGAGAAAAGCACAGAGAGTTCTAGTATGCAGTCTCTTTGTCTGATATACACACAGTTCCCACTATTAACATCATGCATTAATGTGGTACATTTGTTACAACTGATGACCATCACATCGCATTATTATAGCACTTTGCTTTTTATAAAAACCTTTAGATAGCTCATTTAATCATCAGATAGTAAGGGTCCAATAAATATTTCTGAATCATTGAATGAAATTAAGCAGCTACATATGAGCTGCAACTGGTTGTAATTAAATCATATGGCAGAAGAAAAATATTAAAATAACTATACTTTTTAGTTTCAGCATCTATCATTTGCCAATTTATGTCTTCCAGACTACTAACTATTCCTTGGTGTCTTTATGTGGTTGATCTGCTTCACTGGAGTTTGCATTTGATATCTAAAATCTTCCCTCCATCTGGCTTATCAGGCAACATATCTAAATTATGCAAATAAACACAATAAAGCAAATGCTTGACATTATTCTTTATCAAAATATTCTTTCTACAACCCCTTTAATTGTAGTAACCTTCTGGCCCAACTTACTAAACCTGGTTTTACAAAAAACATGCTTTTCCTCTTACCCATATTTGAATCATCTGAAACATTGCTTTTGAGGCCCCATCCCATGCTAGGAAGAAAATTTATCCTAACCATCAAATATTTATGGTAAAGAATATGGTTTGGCTGTGTCCCCAACCAAATCTCATCTTTAATTGTAGCTCTCATAATTCCCACGTGTTGTGGGAGGGACCCAATGGGAGATAACTGAATCATGGGGCAGCTTCTTCCACACTGTTCTCATGGTAGTGAATAAGTCTCATGAGATCTGATTGTTTTATAAGGGGTTCCCCCTTTTGCTTGGCTCTTGTTTTTCTCTCTTTTTTCTTTTCTTTTCTTTTTTTTTTTTTTTTTTTTTTTTTTTGAGGTGAAATCTTGATCTGTCTCCAAGACTGAAGTGCAGTGGCATGCATGATCTTGGTTCACTGCAATATCTACCTCCTGGGTTCAGGTAATTCTCCTGTCTCAGCCTCATGAGTATCTGGGATTACAAACACCCACCACCATGCCTGGCTAATTTATTTTTGTACTTTTCAACAGACACAGCGTTTCACCATGTTGGCCAGGCTGGTCTTGAACTCCTGACCTCAGGTGATCCACCCGCCTCAGCTTCCCAAAGTGCTGGGATTACAGGCATGAGCCACCATGCCTGGTCTCATTCTTCCCTTTTCTGCCACCATGTAAGATAGGACTTTTGCCTTCTGCCATGATTCTGAGGCCTCCCCAGCCATGTGGAACTCTGAATCCATTAAACCTCTTTTTCTTTATAAACTACACAATCCTCATTACATCTTTATTAGCAGCATGAATATGGACTAATGCTAATAATCTTCCTAGTAAGATTAGGAAGTTGCCAGAGGAAGAAAATGCTCAAATGCTGAAAGATGGATAAGATGCCTTATACTACATAAATCCTCAACAACAAAAAATAGCCTCAGTAATTTGTAACCTGTGTTTTCTGCTTGCATGAACAAGATTCTCTTAGGCAAAAAAAAAAAAAGTGTCTGTTCATAGGGTTCAGATCTAAAACAATCCTTCATTGGGTAGAAATCCAGCTGCAATGACAGCTCAGAGTTTCATAGCGTATTCCTTTCATAATTATTATTTTCTTGAATCCTCAACTCTGATTGACTTTAAAGATCAATCCTTAACTCTAATGGACTTTGAAAGGATCTGCCTATTGACTGTTGAGAGGAAAAACCTTCTATTTTGTTGTATACTGTTAACAACAAGAGGCCATTGGAGGAAAAAGATAGCAATAGTCAAATAAAAAACCCACCATTATTTTCTTTTTGCATATGTTCTATATGTTTTGGCCCTATTACAGAGTGATCAGGAATTCCCTAAAAATAACTGTCTATGAGTTCTAGCATAGATAGGCATATAAGAATAAGGTGAGGCCTGGAAGAGTTTAATCATAAGAGTGTGCAGATAGAAGCCCATTGTTCTTATCTTCATTTATCTTATACTTGGCAAAGAAACATAAAAAAAATTTGGTTGAAAGAAGTATGTCAACTACATATGCTAATCACTGTCTTGTGATCCTTTTACTTATTAAACTTCTTAATATAAGCCAATAACTCTGACATAATATAATGTCTAGGCCCACTTTCCTAATACAGTTAACCCTTGAACAACACAGGTTTAAACTGCATGGGTTCATTTATACATGGATTTTCTTCCACCTGCCACTCCTGAGATGGTGAGACCAACCCCTCCTCTTCTCCTCTTCCTTAGCTTTATTCACCATGAAGATGACAAGGATGAAGACCTTTATAATAATCCACTTACACTTAATAAACAGTAAATCTATTTTCTCTTCATTTTGATTTTCTAAGTAACATTTATATTTTCTAGCTTACTTTATTTATGTGTTACTTTATTTAATAAAGCTTACTTTATTAAATATGTGTTACTTTACTGTTTATATTATTAGTAAGGCTTCTAGTCAACAGTAAGCTACTACTAGTTAAGCTTTGGAGGAATCAAAAGTTATATACCGTATTAGTCCATTCTCATGCTGCTATGAAGAACTACCTGAGACTGTATAATTTATGAAGAAAAGAGGTTTAATTGACTAACAGTTCCACAATCTATACAGGAAGCATGGCTGAAAGGCCTCAGGTAACTTACAATCATGGCAGAAGGTGAAGTGAAAGCAAGCATATCTTCTCACGGTGTCAGGAGAGAGAGAGAGGAGAAGGAGGAAGTGCCACACACTTTTAAACCATCAGATCTCAAGAGAACTCACTCACTGTCACAAGAATAGCAAGGAAGAAATCCACCCCCATAATCCAATCACCTCCTAGCACAACCCTTCCCCAACACTGGGAATTACAATTAAACATGAGATTTAGGTGAGGACACAGAGCCAAACCATATCATATGGAAAATTTTTAACAATTTGGTTGATTGGTGTTCCTTACCCCTGCATTATTGAAATGTCAACTATAAATCTTAAAAATAAAAAAAAAAAACCCACACAGAAGAATACTTACTTAACGCTACAAGAAATATTTAAGAATATTTATCTTAAACAGTATCTTACTTAAAAAGGTAAAAATTAGACGTATTACTTTAAAAATCAGTGATAAAACTTTTTTCTTAAAATTCTGGCCACAGATTTAAAATATATATTATAAGTTACACAAAGGTGTAACTCATAAAAGAAAAAATGTACATTTCAGTCATGCACACATATATATGCATATATATTGCAAATAATTTATGTACTGAATTTATATTTACTATATAAATCTTTAAAAGCTGAAAGCTTATCAAATCAACAAGTTCAATGAAGTGACTATACATTAAACATGAAAAATCAGTTATTCTCTAATATCAATCACATCATTATTCATAAAATATTTTATGAAACAAAATCTTAATATCTACAACAAAAATTAAATGCCATGGAATAAATTGCTAACAAGAGTCCAATTATTTAGACTATGCACTACTCATGCCTTTTGCTATGTAACTTTGCAGTTCCTCTTATGAAAGAGGTGAAGTCTATTCCATCTTCTCAGCCCTGCAAAATTTGGGGTAGGGAAGTGGTGATTTATTTTGGCCAATACAGTAAGTCTAAGGTTCTAGAGACCTTGAATATTTTTGCTTGCTGCTTTTCTGTTTCTGCCACTGTCAAACAAACATGCCTTGTCTAGCTCACTATCCTCTAGTAGAAGAAAGATATACAGAACAGCCAAGTTGTCTCAGTCATCCAGCAAAAGCCATCTTAGATGAGGTAATACCAGATGATCTCCAGATGTGACTGCAGCCAGATTAGCAGAGTTACCTAGCCAACCAGCAGCTGACCACAGTCAAATAAGCAAACCCAGTCAAGACCATTTAAGCCAAGTACAAATTAACCAAGCCTTAGAGACTCATAAGCTAAGTAAATGTTTAATGTTAAATGCCACTAAAGTTCAGCAGTTGTTACACAGCATTGTTGTGGCAAAAGATAATTGATACATACTATTTAAAGACATTACTAACATAGAAAAATATATATTCTTATAGTTTCTGGATTTTCTAAGTGGCTCTAAAAGAGTTAATATTCACATAGCTTTTACTATACACCAGGCACTGCTCTTATTTAGACCCCATAATAATTGTCTAAGAAGGTACTATTATTATAGTCATTTAATAAATGATGTAACTAAGGCACAAAAATTTTAGTTTCCCCCAGATCTCACAGCAACTCAGTGGTGGAACTAGGATTAGAACTTTAGTACTATGGCTTTAAAATCTATGGTCTTAATCATTGCATAATACATTTTAAACATTTTGCTTACAAAATTAAAAATATATACTCATATATTATAAATGTATATACAGAAAGACAGAATAAATATAATTTTAGTAAAGTAAAACTATTTTGGTATTATGCTAGCTTAGTACAACTTACATTCCAGCCTACCCATACACACATCTTCAGCTGTGTTGAATGTAGACAATGAATCCAAACCAAGCCAGTCAGACTTTTTCATCAGAAAGTATAAAATTAGAACAACAACAGACTGTCAAACTTTGAACTGGAAAGTACATGAACTCTACAGGGTCACCTCTGAAGCATATGAAGAAGCCAAATATCAGTCTACAAAGAAAAAGATGGTGAAGTAGATTTTTAAATAGAACTGGAAATCAAAGACCATGATGCCTCCCAAAGAGTGGTGTTGTCTTAGTTCCTGATAGCTTTTCAGACATGGGTTTCAGGGCCTTATGAGATTCACTAATAATACTGGCCTTGATTCCTATAAAAACCCATATATTCTCTTATTAAGTTCTTCCTAAAATAGTTTGAGTAGTTTTCTGTGGTAGATAGAATAACATTCTCCCAAATGATGTCCACATACTAATCCCATAAAATGACATTCCCCCAAAAGATGACCACATACAAATCCCAGAACCCAGCAAAAGGAACTCTATGGATATGATTAAGGCAGAGATGTTGACATGAAGAGATTATTCTGCATCACTCAAGTGGGTCTAATGTAATCACAAGGGTTCTTATAAGTGAAAGAGGGATACCAATAGTGAAAGCAACAATAAAACAATGGATTGAGAACATAAAGGGGAAAAGTAGGGGCAAGTTGTTTTTCATTGCAAATTTGCCTAAGGTGTGGTTTTACTAAACAGTGTTTGGCAGTTTCTTTAAGAGTAAGCATAGTTCTGCCATACAATCCAGGAACTGTACTCTTAGGTTTTTGCCTAATTGAGTTAAAAATACACAGTCCCACAAAAACCTGCGCACAGCAACATATTAAAGCTTATGTACATGGCATTTGAGGTTGGGGCATGGAAAAATACTGAGACACTGTGTATGTTATTTGTGCACGAGAATGAAACTCCTTAACCCCGAAAACAGGACAGGGAGTAGAGTGTGTGGTGTGATAAGGAACACTGAAAACAGCCTCCTGAGAATGCAGTTTGAGTGTGTACAACATTACAGGGGCCTCAGCAACCCACCTCAAATGACCATCTAGTGGATATCTGTAGTTAATACAAGCCCTTTCAATAAATACTTGGTGGACAGATGCTGGGACAGAGCTACCCACTAGCTCTACCAAGCTGGAACTGTCTGAGTACTTCATTCTTGGCATTCACTGCAAGGTATAAGCTCTGCATCTGGGGGCCCTGAATTTATGTGTGAAGGTGAAGAACTTATCAATTTTCAGGGAATCCCAGTAAGGGACGGTTTTGAGTCCCATCAGGCGGATGGGACGCATGCATGAGATATCAGGGGTTAGGTTATTATGGGTCAAGAGATGACCAAAGAGCACAAAGTATTTTTTAAAAACAGTGCAACAGCTACTTAAGGCTATCCAATGCACTGTAGAGCCTGGAGCTCTACATGAGCTTATGCTCTTAATTTGGCAGGAATGCCCTTGGATTTCTGATCAAGGAACCTTAGATTTAGAGTACAGGAGCAGGTAGGTTACTGCCTGAAAAGAGGATACAAGAAAGGTTATTTTACTAATGTTACTATTTTGACCACCTGGGCACTGGTACACTCTGTATTATATCCTCTTTATCTGCTAGACTGTGGTGAGTCAGACCACCCATCTTCTCCACCTGAAGTGAATTCAGGAGATTTAAAGGAGAAAGAAAAACAGAAACCAGAGAAACAGGGAGCGATTTCTCCCCCCGCTTCATTCCCTTCTATGGGGAATAAGAAAGAGACTGTTTCTAGTGAGGATAATGATGGACCGAAGCCTTTTCTGCCCCCTATAGAAAAGCTATTAGACCTAACATCATAAAAATCTTAGAAGAAAACCTAGGCAATACCATTCAGAACATAGGCACAGACAATGACTTCATGACTAAAACACAAAAAGTAATGGCAAGAAAAGCCACAACTGACAAATGGGATCTAATTAAACTTAGCTTCTGCACAGCAGAAACAACAACAACAACAAAAAAAACTGTCATTAGAGTGAACCAACAACCAACAGAATGGAAAAAAATGTTTGCAATCTACCCATCTGACAAAGGGCTAATATCCAAAATCTACAAAAATCTTAAACAAATTTACAAGAAAAAAACAATGCCATCAAAAAGTGGGTGAAGGATATGAACAGACACATTACAAAAGAAGACATACATGAGGCTAACAAACACACCAAAAAATGCTCATCATCACTGTTCATTAGAGAAATGCAAATCAAAACTACATGGAGATACCACCTCACACCAGTTAGAATGGTGATCATTAAAAACATCTGGAGACAACAGATGCTGGAGAGGATGTGGAGAAGTACGAACACTTTTACACTGTTGGTGGAAGTGTAAATTCAACCATCGTGGGAATTCCTCAAGGGTCTAGAAAGAGAAATACCATTTGACTCAGCAATCTAATTACTGGGTATATACCCAAAGGATTATAAATCATTCTATTCTAAAGACACATGCACATGTATGTTTATTGCAGCACTGTTTACAATAGCAAAGACCTGGAACCAACTCAAATGCCCATCAATGATAGACTGGATAAAGAAAATGTGGCACAAAAACACCATGGAATACTATGCAACCATAAAACAGGTTGGCGTTCATGGTCCCTTTGCAGGGAGATGGTTGAAGCTGAAAACCATCATTCTCAGCAAACTGATACAAGAATAGAAAACTAAACCCTACATGTTCTCACTCATAAGTTGGTGTTGAACAATGAGAACACATGGACACAGGGAGGGGAACATCACACACCGAGGCCTGTGGAGACGGGGCTGGGAGGGCTAGAGGAGGGATAGCAGAGGGTGGAGGGATTAGGGAGGGATAACATTAGGAGAAATACCTAATGTAGTTGGGGCTGGGGAGAATGGATGCAGCAAACCACCATGGCACGTATATACCTATGTAACAAGCCTGCACATTCTGCATATCTACCCCAGAACTTAAAAGTATAATTATAAACAAAACAAAACAAAAACAACAAAGAAAAGCTACTGCCCTCTTTTCCTCCACCCTTAAAGGAACCTGCATTTGTTGGCCCCGTTCAGTTAACAGCGCCTCCCATCCTCTTGAGGAGATTGGAGGCAACCCAAGAGATGCTCCTTGGATAAGACCTCCAGTTAGCAAACATCTATAGATCGGGTGTCCGCATCTCCTTAACAAACTTCCCTGTTGGAGGGGTGCCTCCAAGAGGGAAGGAAAGTAGCTGATTATTATTGTTTTTCTAATATGCAAGTTCTCACTTCTTACTTCCAGCACTGGCTTTCCTGGCCTTGTCTTTTTTCTGTTTCCATAGAGTATAAAGGAAAGTTGCATGCTGCCTTCTGGGTTTTATCCCAGAAAGCTCTGGCTTTCTCGCTACCCACAGGGAGAGATTTCTCTGCCCCCTTCATTCCCTTCTATGAGGAATAAGGAAGAGACTTATTCCAGTGAGAATAAAGATGGACTGGAGCCTTTTCCTCCCCCCTATAGAAAAGCTGTTGCCCTCTCTTCCCCTACCTTTAAAAGGCCTGGGGCAGGAGAGTTGCTAAGATGCCATGGAGTAGCCACTTAGTCACTGGCAGTCCGGGCAAGTTGCCCCTTTGTGGTGATGGAGGGGAGGTCAAGAGGTGCAGACCATGTCCCCAGGTGGCTACAGGCAGCTTCACCTCACCATGGTCACGTGCCTTAGTAACTGTGCCCAGAAAGTGGCCTGCTACTTGCTGTGCTGCTGCTTTTCCTACTTTTGCCCTTTCCTGCCACCCCTTGCATGTCTCAGTTGACAAGCAATTCCTTATTTTCCCTAGCTCCCTGGAAAAAAGGCTAGGAAACAGTCCATGCGCACCCCAAACTTATTAGCCTAAAGTGGGCAGAGGGATGTGGAGCAGCCCAGAGTACAGAGTTCTGGGGAAGAATCCTGCTAATAAGGTGCACTCTCCCATAGCCATATGTTAAATGTGAGCTAGGCTGGGGAGAGCAAGCTTTGTCAGCTGCCATCATCTTCAGAAGATAGACCCAGCAGTAAGGAACATTTTTTTCACATTTTTATAAAATGTTTTAAAAACATGGTGGCTGGGAAACTTCAAAGCAGACCCTGTTCTGCATGTCTGCTCCTCCCCTGAGCCTCTCTGCCTTGGGGTGGTAAAAATAATAAAAAGCCCGGTATATTTTCAGTACCTTACGTAACAGGGTTGGCTCCAAGCGTAGGTGGTCTAGAGTTAGAGGGGAGTAGTCTTCTCCCAGCCTGTTACCCTCTTGCCTCCTGCCTCCGCACTTACACAAACACACTGTACCACCTGGTCTTTCTCTAGCCTCTTACTGCCACTCGTAGTCTTCCTTCCTTCCTCTCAGGGCAAGAGTAGCAACAGGTGGCAGGCTGTTAGAAAGAGAGGCAGCTGCCTAACGAGCCAGGTGCAGATGGGAAGAAACGCCCCGGCCTTGCTTTCCCAAGCTCACTTCTAAAACATTCCAGCTAAAGGCTAATGCAGGAGAATGGCCAACATCAAAGGACATTTTTAAAAGCTTTTTGTTTTTTTTATTCTTTTTTCACACACTTAAGCTAACTCCATGAAGGTTATTATCCTGGCAACTTGCAGTCACATCCTAATGACTTTCAATGGCCAATATATGGTAAAAGTCACTTAAAATATCCATCCCTTCCATGTCTTAGTTTAACAGGTAGGCTTTATCGTTGGCCATTTCTATATTTTATGTGCTATTTAACTGTCTCATAACCCCTCTAAATATATACAAAAAAAGCCCCACAGATTTAATAGCTTCTCTTCTCATAAAGAGGCACCAACATTGCATCCAATTATCAAGACATGACCCTGCTACTCTTTTCCTACTGTTAAGTAAGGAACAATTTCATACTTTCTTACCTTGTGATCTTGATTGGCAAGTAGCTATGGCTGACTTTATTGGTAATATCAGCTTCCATTTACCAGCCTCTAAGCTCCTGAACTTTTTACAAACTGTGCCTGTTAAATTTGTATCTATTGTTGTCTCTATGCCCTTGCTTCATGCCATTTACAGATAGTTCAGGAAAAAAAAAAAAAAAAGACAGCTATAGTGTCGCAAGATGCTATGCAAAACTGGCAACACAAAATCCAGGAACATTTTGAAACTATACAACAGGCAGAGTTAGATGCCTTAATATTGGCCTTACAAACTTTTCCTTACTAAAATATAAATATAGTTAGTGATTCTGCTTATGCAGTGTATAGTATTACTCATTTAGATCTTGCACATGTGAAGGGCATTACTAATGAATCTCTACTAGCTTTGTTTCTTACAGTGCAAAAGCTCCTCTGTGCCCATTATCACCATCTTTACATCACACATATTTGCTCTCATTCTAGGTTACCTGGTACCTTATCAGAAGAGAATGCTCGAGCTGATGCTCTGGTACAAACACAAATGTGGTTTGCATTTTTGTGAGCTCAAGTTGATCATGGTTTTTTCATCAGAATGCCTGCAGTCTTAATCAACAGTTCATTTAACACTTGCTCAAGCTCACATGATTATTAAAATTTGTCCTAATTGCCAACAGCATTCTCTCTTCTTTTGCCTTAGCACTTGGCGCTAACCCATGAGGTTTCGTGCCTAATCTTATCTGGCAAACTGATGTTACTCATTATCCACACTGAAACTTTTCAAGTTTCTTCACGTTACCATGAACACTTATACAGCCTTAACACATGCTACCCTCTGGACAAGACCAAGAAAAAACTAAAGATGTAATTTTTCATTTGTTTATAATTTTAGGCCTTCTACAAACTATAAAAACTGATAATGGACCTTATTATCTTAGTGCTCAATTTACACATGCATTGCAACTTTAGCACATACAACATAAAACTAGCATCCCTCATAACTCAACCAGTTAGGCCTTTATTAAACAAGCTCATCAAACTCCTAGAGTATATCTTCATAAATGAAAAAGAGGGGATACGGGGCTCTCTCCTCAAGAATTGGACCTGTTATTGGAGAATCAACCAGCAGTGATGATGATGACTTGGAAGGCATCTTACATTATGTGAGGAGAGCTAAAGAGACTGGATCAACAAGCAACTATCCAGTTTGCTGCCGTGGAAGCCCCTGTGACTGCAGAGAATTGGTTTCTTATGTATCTGGTGGTAACTGGGGAAACTTCTGAGAAAGTAAGACAGACATGGATGTTAGGGTGGTTGGTAATTCTTGTCCTTCACCAAATGGGATCAGCTCAAGAACATGTTTGTTGGAGTCATGTTCTATATCCCCATTTTTAATGTTATTACATGGTGGGATGCCGATCTGCCTTTGTCATCTAATGACACTTTTTGTACAGGAGGTCAATAGATGCCCGTCTTACCCTTTAACTGAAAATCTGAGATGGATTAAACTTAATGACTAATTGATTTCATTGTCTAGTAATCTCCCTCTTTGTTTTTCCCCAACAGCACATGACAATTGTGTTACTCTTATTCCTCAGAAGTGTGTGTACTATCAGCTCAAAAGGGATGCTAAGCTTGCAGATTTGACCT
Source organism: Plecturocebus donacophilus (assembly GCA_004027715.1). Lineage (NCBI taxonomy): Eukaryota > Metazoa > Chordata > Mammalia > Primates > Pitheciidae > Plecturocebus > Plecturocebus donacophilus. The sequence continues at coordinate 6,372 of PVKP010031543.1, read as the reverse complement.
TTATTTCTGCTGTTACCACTAATCTTACTGAAGTCTCTAATGAAGCTACACAAGTGCCTGATCTTCCTGTATGACATCCGAGTAGGGACTGAAGCTATAAGTTTGAGGCCGTCCATTGGTCTGCATGCAGACAGCCTATGCTGTGCCAAGGGCCCCTGTTTGATAATGGTACCTTACTTGATTGGGGCCCCTGTGTTTATCTTGTGTCTGCAAATCAGACTGTTGTATCTGGGAGTCCCTCATAGAGTATGAGCTTTCAGTACCAATATTGCAAGTAAAATAAGCCCTGCTCAAACCCAAATTTGGAGATTAAGACTTTTCTTTTTTGAAAGAGTTCTTTCACATGGTGAGTACATTACTAGTGGTGGTAACTATACCCTTTCTTTGCAGAATAATGTTACTGATACAGTCTTGACTTATACTACACACCCTTATATACTTCTGTTTGGGCAAGGTGTTCCTAACATAAAGCAGAATCAATTCTTTATAATATTAAAGTTTCTTTCAGTAGCTGGTATGCGACATTCTTCTCTCATCAAAACGCTATGCAGTTAAATATAACCTATGTCATTATTTTAAAACAACATGCAGAATTGTGGCTGCCTAGAAATTTAACCTAGAACTAGGAAGGAGATTTCACCTTGCAATAATTAAGAAAAGCACACCTGCAAGGGGCTTATCACAACCATTTGTCTTCTCAAATTTCCACTCTTGAGTGTGAATTAAAAAAAAAAACTTGAAGAATGGTCACAGCAATTACAAACAAGTACCCTTCAGTAATTACAAGAAGGCTTTCAAAGGCTAAACTCGAACACTTGGTTGTCTGGGTTAAACATACACATTAGGGTGATGGCTGCTATACTTATTCTTTTTTCTATTTGTTTGCTAGGCATCTATACATGGCTCTGTGCTGCCACCTGACACATCTACAACCCGGGAAGAACAATGGAAGCTTATCTTGCATTGGATGACCAGCATGCGCTAAGAATTAAAAAAGAGGGAATTGTAGGGGGCACACGGCAACATATTAAAGCTTATGTACATGGCATTAGAGGTCAGGGCATGGAAAAATACTGAAGCACTGTGTGTATGGTATTTGTGCATTAGAATAAAACTCCTTGATCCCGAAAACAGGACAGGGAGTGGAATGTGTGGTATAATAAAAACCACTGAAAACAGCCTCCTGAGAATGCAGTTTAAGTGTGTACAAGGTCACAGGTACCTCAGCAACCCACCTCAAATGACCATCTAGTAGATGTCTGTAGTTAATACAAGCTTTTTCAATAAATACTTGGTGGACGGATGCTGGGACAGACTCTTTTGGAAGACCTACCCCGATCCCCACTCAGCTGGAACTGTCTGAGTACTTCCTCCTTGGCATTCACTGCAACCTATAAGCTCTGCACAAATGTTTATAACAGTTTTATTAATAATTGCCAAAATTTAGAAGCAAATGTCCTTCAATGGGTCAACAGGAAAACAAAGATGTATCCATACAATGAAATTTTATTTATCAGTAACAAAGAAATGATTGGCCTCCAGTTTCCAGTCCAGCATGTAAGGAGCTAGAAGTCACCATTTCATCCTAACAAGTAAAAAACTGAACAGAAATCAATGACTCCTTTGAGATATAACAGAGTTGGGGAGTCACAGGACAAACCACTGCACCTCAAGTTGGAGAGACCAACAGCCATAGCTTGCTGTAGCAGAAACTCTCAAACACAAACTTACAAGGGGAACCAGTGGTGAAGTGGGGAAACCTCAACTATAACTGATGAATTGCTGAAATCTCAATACGGAAAAGTCTGAGAGATAAAAACTCGATGGGGGGCCAGTTAGCTAATCATTGACGACCTCACACTTTTTTGACTTTTACCTCCAGGAACTCAACAAGGTTCTCACAGTGACTACCAGAGAAAAAATAAAAATAGCCTGGTGCTTCTGGCAGGGGGAGGGAAAAATAAACCATTTTGAAATGTGCCAGATAATTCTGTTCTTCTGTAACAAGGTCTTCCCACAGGAGAAACTAGTTAACCAAAGTCTAACAAGCTGAGTCTTTATCAAAGTCTAACTGATGGGGGATGGAAAATACTCAACTTCAACTAGCTCTAGTATTCCTTCCACCTGAAAGAAGAGAAATATCCAATGGTAGCCCATGTTAGCCATCCTGTCCCACCTAAGGGGAAGGAGGAGGAAACAGAAATATGTGTGGAGTTCAAAGTTCAGAGGCAAAGACTCATTAAAAGACTGAGACCACATGGCCAGGCTGTAAATTTTCAAAACTCTTACACTTTGCTTCTCTTTTAAATATAAGTGCCAGTTTTACATAATTTCTTTGCTCACAAATATAGGCATAGGCTGTTAGAATCTTGAATGCTTTGGTGCTTAGAAATTTCTTCCTCCAAATACCCTAAATCATTGCTCTCTCAAGTTCGAAGTTTCACAGATTCCTAGAGCTGGGGCACAATGCCTCTAACTTCTTTGCTAATGCATAACTAAAGTGACCTTTGCTCCAGTTCCCAGAGTTCCCAGTAAGTTTTTCATCTCAGCCTGAACTTTATGGTCTATATAACTATCAGCATTTTGGTCACAACAATTTAACACATCTCTAGGAAGTTCCAAACTTTCCCTCATCTTCCTGTCTTCTTCTGAGCCTTACACATTCTTCCAACTGCTGCCCATTACCCAGTTCTAAAGTTGCTTCCACATTTTCAGGTGTCTTTATAGTAATGCCCTACAACTAGGCATCAATTTTTTATATTAATTTGTTCTTGCACTGCTACAAAGTAATACCCAAGACTGGGTAACTTATAAAGAAAAGAGTTTTTACTGGCTTACAGTTCTGCAGTCTGTACACGAAGCATGGTGGCTTCTGGGGAGGGCTCAGGAAACTCCTAATCATGACAGAAGTGGAAGAGGAAGCAGGAATGTCTTACATGGCTGAAGCAAGAGGAAAACAGGTGGAGGAGGGAGGTACTAAAGGCTTTTAAAAACCACATCTCACTCATTATCACAAGAACAGCAAGGACAAAATCTGCCCCCAGGTTCCAATTAGCTCCCACCAGGCTTCACCTCAAACACTGAGGATGACAAATTCTACATGAGATTTGGGCAAGGACAGATGACATGGTTTATATCTGTGTCCCTGCCCAAATCTCATGTTGAATTGTAATCCCAATGTTGGAGGTGGGGCCTGATGGGAAATGACTGGATCCTAGGGGTAGTTTCTCATGGTTTAACATGGAGATGAAGTTGCAATAGTGAGTTCCCACAAGATCTGGTTGTTTAAAAGTATGTAGCACCTTTGACTCCCTTCTCTTCCTCCTGCTCTGGCCATATAAGTCATGCCTGCTTCCCTTTCACCTTCTGTCCTTACTGAAAGTTTCCTAAAGCCCCCCAAGAAGCCATCATGCTTCCTGTACAGCCTATGGAACTGTGAGCAAATTAAACCCCTTTTCTTTATAAATTACCCAGCTTTAGATTTTTTTATTGCCATGCAAGAACAGACTAATACAAATTGCCTTCATTTTGAATAATTCCTGAAGGCTTAGTCTTTTTACAGTTAACATTTTTTTTAATAAGTAGGAGGATGCTGTCATACAGTGAGAAAAAGTACATATAATAAATACACAAACTAGTAACATAACTACCTTTCAAGTATGCACTGTACATAATTGTATGTGCTATAATATTATACAACTGAGAGAGCAATAAGTTTGTTTACACCAGCATCATCACAAACACAAGCAATGCAACATGCCACATTATAATGGCTACAGCATTAGCAGGCAGTAGGAATTTTTCACCTCCATTATAAACTTACAGGACAACTGTTGTATATGTGGTCCATCATTGACCAAAATGCAGCACATGACTGCACAAGCATACTGGAATAGAACAAATAAATACATCAATGATGGATGGTGGGAGCCAGGTTTCTCACTGTTGGAGTGGGAATTTACAGATAAGCAAGGTGAGGAGACTAGAATGGTCCACATAAGAATGGATTAGAGTAGAGACATCAGTATTAATTCATTTTTTAGCTGAGTTTAGGGTTGGTTACATATAGAAATGTTATAAAATGTGTATGTATTCAGATTAGTATGCCCAGGTATATTACTTTGTTCTCTAAACTGAGAGAGCCCAGAAGCAAAAATGCCTTGAGTATATCTAGCACACAAATGTCTTCTAAAAACTTTCTCTAACAAGAGGAACCAGAGCTTCTTGGAGAAATGGCTAATTCTAGGGCCAGGAGAAAAAAACACAGATGATGAGCCTAGGGCATCTGGAAGTGCCAGAAAGTAAGGAAGTGCTAAAAAAAAAAAACACAAGTAAGTAAGCAAACATGTCACAATAATAGGAATATGCCAAAGGAACACAGAGACCACCTGAGGAGCTTTCAATAGCCAAAGCTAGAACAATGTGAGCAAGAAAATAAAGTACTACTGTGTTATCACTCAAAATATAAAACAAATATCTATGAGTTCATACAGAATAAAAAATGACTAAGTAAGCAAACACGGGAGAAAGAACAAAGTTCCCTTACAAAAGAATTCGAATAATTTATATAAATGTTCCACTCTCACATCACACACTGGGGCCTGCCAGGGCGTGGGGGGAAGGAGAAGGAGAGCATTAGGACAAATATCTAATGCATGCAGGGCTTAAAACCTAGATCATGGGTTGATAGGTGCAGCAAACCACCATGGCATATGAATACTTATGTAACAAACCTGCATGTTCCACACATGTATCTCAGAACTTTAAGAACTTAAAGTAAAATAAAATAAAATGTTCCACTCTCAAGGAGATGAAGCATAATTCCCCACTCATTATATATGGGCTACATAGTGACTTCCTTCCAAAGACTACAGGATGGAAAGGAGGAAGGAAAGGTAACTCTACCTTAGAGAAACATGACAAACACTACCTCAGTCAGGTGATCAAGGTCAACACTGGTAATCACAAATCATGTTGATAGTCTGTACCCTTAAAATGATGTGATGAAAATGGCACTTTACTTCTGTGATCTTCTTCCTAAAAATCCCATAACCCCAGGATAATGAGAAAAATATCAGCAAATTCCAATAAAAAATCATTCTAAAAAATTCCTCACCAGTACTCCTCAAAACTACCAAGTACATCAAAAACAAAAAATATGTATATATATGAGACAATATCACCGCCAAGGGGAACTTAAGGAAGTAAAATAACTAATTATAATGTGGTATCCTGGATAGATCTTGGAACAAAAAATACATTAAATAAAAACTAAGGAAATCTGAGTAAGGTTTGAATGTGCACCAATAATACTGCAACAATACTAGTTTATAAATTGAAACAAATATACCAAAATTATAAGAAAAATTCAGTGTGAGGTACATGGAAACCTCTGTACCATCTTCACAAAATTTCTGTAAATCTAACACTGCTCTAAAATAAAAAAAAAAAAATTTCCAAAAAGTTAATAAAATTACGTTGTATAACTGGAAATTTGCTTACAAGGTAGATTTTAGGTAGTCTTACCATACACATACAAAAAAGTAACTATGTATGATGATGGCTATGTTAATCAGCTTGACTGCAGTAATCTTTTAACTATATACAATGGTACCCCCTTATCCTTGAGGGTTATGTTCCAAGATGCCAGTGGAAGCCTGGTACGTTAGCCATATCTATAACGTGTTTTTTCAATCTGATAATCAAGACAACTACTAAATGCCACACAGGTGGATAGCATTTAAAACAAAGATGTGGAGAGAGATCCAAGATGGCCACGTAGCAGCAGCTCAGGATTGTAGCTCCCATTGAAAGCACAGAGAGCGAGTGGATGCTGCAATTGCAGACGAATTTTTGATGCCCACAGACTGGGAGATTCCCGGCAAAGGAGCCACCCAGGTCGCCAGTGTGACTCTTTTGGCTGGCGTGGCACTTCTCGGTGTGGAGTGTACGGGACTGGGTGCCCAAAGGCTCCGCTGGTCCCATCCCCACAAGGAGAACAGTAATTGGAAGCGCTGAGGACTGAGAGCAAGCACAGCTGAACCTGGGAAGGCCCAGCTCTGTGGGGAAGGGGTGCCCCCCGAAGGAAAACTAAGAAACAGAAAAAACTTCATCACCAACAAGCCAGACGTCCACTCAGAGACCCCATCTGAAAGTCGGCAATTACAAAGACAACAGGTGGATAAATCCACAAAAATGGGAAGAAACCAGTGCAAAAAGGCTGAGAACACCTGAAATCAGAATGCCTCTCCTCCTACAGGGGATCGCAGCTCCTCATCAGCAAGAGAACAAGGCTTGATGGAGGATGAGTGTGATGAACTCACAGAATCAGGCTTCAGAAGGTGGATAATAAGAAACTTCTGTGAGCTAAAA
>PVKP010031542.1:0-26869 GCA_004027715.1 Plecturocebus donacophilus | reverse complement strand
TTATATAATATAATATATATTAATAATATATGTTATATTATATATATAATATATTATATATATTATATATAATATAGACATAATATAGATATAATATATATAAATTCCAAGGGAATAATACACATATAGTCTCATCTTTGATATATTATATATAATATAGATATATATCTATATTATATATATCTATATATAATATAGATATATAAAATGAGTTTATTCTCATTTTCACTATTTATTTTTATTCCATTCTTTCTTGAATCCACTTTAACTGGACTGTTTCTCATTATTCCAGCAAACTTTTCACAAAGAATATAACCTCATTTCCAAAACTAAAAGTCTCCAATTTCAAAATCCTGTGATTTCCTTTTTTCTTGCTTAATAGTATTTCCTTGTGTATGTGGACCACATTTACTGATCCATTCATCTGTTATTCAACATCTGGACTGATTTCTTATCTTGGTTATTGTAACTAGTGCTGCAGTAAACATGGGGATGCAGACGTGTCTCTAACATACTGATTTTCTTTCCTTTGGATGAATGCTCAGTAGTGGAATTGCTGAATCATATAGGTGTTCTCTTTGTAGTTTAAGGTATGGATATTATTATGCGTAGTATCCATACTAGTTTATGGTCCCACCAAGAGTGTATAAGAGTTTACTTTTCTCTGCATCCTCATCAGCATATGTCATTTTTTTGGTCTTTTTGATAATCATTATCCTGACTGGGTGATATATCTCACTGTGGGTGGTTTGCATTTCCCTTATGATGAATAATGATGAACATTTTTTTCATAAATTTTTGGCCATTTGTATGTCTTCTTTTGAGAAATCTTTATGCAGATCATTTGTCAATTTCTTAATCTTTTTTTTTTCTTGTTGAGATGTGTGAGTTCCATTTATATTCTGGGTATGAATCCTCTGTCAGATGAATAGCTTGCAAATATTTTTCTCCATTTTGTAGGTTGTTATTTCACTCTCTTTATTGTTTTCTTTGTGTATAATATTTGATATAACCTCATTTGTTTATTTTTGCTTTTGTTCTCTGTGCATTTGAGGTCTTATTTATAGAATCTTTTTCCCAGACCAATGTCCTGAAATATTTCCCCTATGCTTTCTTCTAGTAGTTTAATTTTTTGTTTCTTACATTTAGGTCTTTGATCCATTCTGAGTTCATTTTTGTGTAAGTTGAGAGGTGGAAGTCTAGCTTCATTCTTCTGCATATGGATATTTACATTTCCCACAACCATTTATTGAAGAGACTATCTTTTCCCCAATGAGTGTTCTTAGTGCCTTTGTCAAAAATCAGTGCCTTTGTGTATAAGCAGATTATTTCTGAGATCTCGATTCTGTTCCATGGGTTTATGTCTCTGTTTTTGTATCACTACCATGCTTTTTGGCTACTATAGATTTTAGTATATTTTCAATTTGGTAATGCCTCCAGATTTGTTCTTTTTGCTCAGCATTTCTTTGACTATTTGGCATCTTTTTTAGTTCCATATGAATTTTAGGATTTTTCCTATTTCTGTGAAAAATGTCATTGATATTTTGACAGGGCTTATGCTAAACTTGTAGTATGCTTTGGATAGTATGGTTATTTAAATATTACTTCTTCTAATCTATAAGCATGGGATGTCTTTCTGTTTATTTATATACTCTTCAGTGTTTTATACTTTTTCTTCTAGAGTTCCTTTCCCTCCTTGGTTAAATTTATTCCTAGATATTTTATATCTATTATTAATGATATTGTCTTTTAAATTTCTTAAATTTCTTTTTCAGCTAGTTGATTGTTCATGTATAAAAATGCTATTGATTTTGTATGTTGATTTTGTACCCTACAACTTTATGGAATACATTTATTCATTCTAAGAGTATGTTAGTAGTGTGTTTAGGTTTTTGTACATATAAGACATATCATTTGCATACAGGAATAATTTGACTGTCTTTTTACAATTTGGATGTTCTTTATTTTTGTCTCTTGCTTAATTGCTCTGGCTAGGACTTCCCATACCATATTAAATAAAAGTGGTGAAAGTGGGCATTTTTGTTTTGTTCTGGGTCTTAGAGGAAAATCTTCCAGATTTTTTTATTCAGTATGATTTTAGCTGTGGGTTTGTCATACATGGCCTTTATTATTTTGAGTTACTTTTCTTTTATTCCTAATTTATTGAGAATTTTTATCATAAAGGAATGTTGAATTTGATCAAATTCCTTTTCTACATATATTGAGGTGATCATATGGTTTATTTTTATCCTTCATTCTGTTGATGTGATGAATTACCATTATTGATGTGTATATGTTGAACCATCCTTGCATTCCTGAGCTAAATTATATTTGATAATAGTGTGTTACCCTTTTGATGTGTTGTTGGGTTTGGTTTGCTAGCATTTTGTTGAGGAAATTTATGTCTATACTTATCAGGAATACTGGCTTGTAGTTTTCTTTTCTGGTTTTGATAGCAAGGTTATCCTGGCCTCATAGAATGAATTAGGAAATGGTAATATTAAGAAATGAATGATAAATGTTTGAGATGATGGTATGTTAATTACCCTGGTCTGATCACTATACATTATATGTATCAAAATATCACTGTGTAACTCATAAATATATACGATTATTATCAGTCAATTAAAAAATGTTAAGTCTCCAATCCCATCTCACTTCACCAATAAGAATAAAATCTAAGGCTTTATCCTTTTCTTCAATTATTTGGAATAATTTGAGAAGAATTTGTATTAATTCTTTAAATATTTGGTAGAATTCAGCAGTGAAGCCATCCAGTTCTGGACTTTTCTTTGTTGGGAGACTTTTTATTACTGATTTACTATCATTAATTGTTATTGGTCTTCTCAAGTTTTCTTTCTTTTCAGTTCAATCTTGGTAGGTTGTAGGTATCCAGCAATTTATCTGTTTCCTCGAAGTTTTTGAACGACATGGATAGAGCTGGAGGATATTATTTTAAGTCAAATCAGCCAGGAACAGAAAGTGAAAAATTATATGTTCTCATTCATAGCTGGAAGCTACAAAAAGTTGCAATCATAGAAGTAAAAAGTGGAACAGAAGTTACTGGAGGCTGGGAAGAGGAGAAAAGAGAGGGCATAGGGAGAGATCTGCTGAAGGATATAAAATCACAGCTACATAGGAGGAATAAGTTCTAGTGTTCTATGTCAGTGTAGGATGACTATAGTTAACAATAATATATTACATAGTTTTATATAGCTAGAAGATAATATTGAATTTTCCCAATGCAAAGAAATAATAAACATTTGAGATGATGAATATGCTAATTACTCTTGTCTGATTACTACACATTATATGTATTAAAACATTGCTATGTATGTCATAAATATCTGCAATTATATTATGTCAATCAAAAAAATTAAAACCCTCCAATCTCATCTCATTTGACCTGAATAAAATTTAAAATTTTATCATGGCCTCCATGGTTAGATCTGCTCTCTTCCTACCTCCCATTCCCCCTTTCTGCATCTACCATGCTACCCTCTCTAACTCCCCTTCAGCCACACTGTGTTCTTTGCTGAACCTTCACTAGGACAATTACACACCTGCCCCAGAGCCTTTGCACTTGCGGTTTCTGTCAGAAGTATTTTCTCACAAGATATCTATATGACTTTCTTCTTCGATTCTTTTAAGTTTTGGCTCAATTGACAAGTTATCCAAGAGAACTTCCTAGATGACCTTTTTCAAGTTAGCACACACTGCATCATTCATTATCTAATTTCTTTGCTCTATTTTTTATTCTTGGCATTTATCACCTCTTGACATATATGATCATATGTTTATTGTCTCCCCCACCTAAATGCACCTCCATTGGAATAGTGACATGGTCTGTTTTTGTTTGGAGTTCTTACAAAAGCACCCAACACATGCTAAAACTCAATAACTATTTACTTAATACATTTTAAAAATAGGAATAATTTGAGCTAGTCATGAAAATGTGGCCAGAAAATTTACTGATTTAAATTCATCAAATTCTGTTACACTAACTAGGTTAAAGCAATAGAGCCCAATTTTAATTAATTTTCCACTTCTCCAACAAAATCCTAATGATAAACAAGTTGACAAGAAAAAAAAAAAACAACTAATAATGACTTAGCAGATTTAGGAAAATGGAATAGTGAAAAGGAGACCTACAACTGGGGGACATGAGTGTGCGAAGAACTCTGTAACACATCTGAACTCCTGAAAAGTATGGGCCACTGTGATGCTCACTTGCTAATTCAGCTAATATTGTGAACTCCAGCTTGAACCTTCATAATTTACCCAGCAAATAAATTATAGAAGACAACTTGTGATTGGTTCAAGAGAAGGCAGGTCATACTCATCACCAAAAAATATACTGAAAGAGAACCCCTCCACCCCTGCCAACCCTATGAATATTTCATTTTGTATGCCAGGGTGAGAAATGAAGGGAATGGTAATTGATGCAAGTTTTGTTTTTCCTGTCTATAAAATCTGAATTAAAAGTATTCATTTAAAAGGAAATTCATTTTAGTTTGCGGGTAGCTTTGCAATTATATAGGACTTATTTCTTTGGAGACAATTATGGGAGGACCTAACATAGTGCCCATGAAATTTTACTCAACTCAAACAGATAAATGGAGATTTTCTAAGATAAGAAATACATGTGGGGTTAGATAAACCCACATTTATCTTTCTTAAAATACAATTTCCTTACTCTAAAATGTATAATTCCTATGTAATGTCTTGGCCTTATTTATCTGACAAAAAAGTAGTTCTTTTTTCTTTCTTTTAAGTATCACTCTTAAGAAATCTCCTAAGCATTCTCAGTATGAAGTACTAGGTTAATAGCACCTACCAAAGGTGTTACAGGATGAAGGGGCAGGAGGATTAGTCTAATGATAGAAGAAATCATTATCACCCAAATTCATTTTATTTTAATTTCTAAGGGAAACTACTGTCTCAATACTTGAATAAATATTTTAGGTGTGCATATAATTCATTGCAGTGAATAACATTCTATTGCAGGATGTTGAAAATTTTGGTTAAGATAGACGTACTCCAAATGCAATAAATATTTACATTTGTCACCTTGTTAGGTATCAATACAAAACTCCTCATGGAAACAGAAAAGCAATACATAAAATATCAGTCAGTGCAAGAAAGCTCCTAAGTTAAAATATAAAAATATATTCCTTGCGCTAAAATTTTCTCTGAGAATTGGGGAAACAGTCAATCACAGGGTTTTTTTTTTCCATCTGCATAATGGTTACTATAATAAAAGGATAATGTTTCTTTTAATTATCATGTGTGGAATAGTCACGTATGTCTTATAATAATCTAATTAATGGTTTCTGTACATACACTAGTGTATGTTGTTCTGAGGACAAACTCTGTCCTATAGTCTGTCATTCTTATGTGCTTTTGAAAGACTCCCAAGAGGCTCCTAACCTTTACTGGAAAAAAAATCTATAAGAGATCCCCAGAGGGGTTCTCAAAACAAAACAGAAAAAGAAGGATAAGAGTTGCAAAGATTTCTAAAGCCTAGGAAAAAATAAATCAGTGTCATAAAATCAATGACCTGACAAGACTAAAAGTTGTATTTCTCTCTGTTGAGTCCCAATGCTATGTTAGCTTTTGCACTGTAATTCTTGAGCTAGGTAGAAAGGATCCTGGAAATGCTAAAATACAAATACAGTAGTCCCCTCTATTCCATGGGGGATACATTCGAAGACCCCCATTGATGACTAAAACCTTAGATAGTACCAACCCTATATATACTTTTTTCTTTTACACACATACCTATGATAAAGTTTAGTTTATCATAATTAAGCAGAGTAGGAGATTAACAACTAATCATAAAATAGAGTAATTATAACAATATATTGTAATACAAGTTATGTAAATGTGGTCTCTTTCTCTCTCTCTTCCTCAAAATATATTATTGAACTGTAGTCACCTATTTTGAGACTACATTGAAACCACAGAAAGCAAAACCATGTATAAGTGGGGATTAGTGTAACTGTAATTTCAGAATATTGCATAGATTCTCCAAACTGAATTTCTGCCTGCAAATTCAAGGTTGACTTTGCTCATGTCACATGAAAATATGCCACACTTCCTGAAAATAATTTTGTGTTTGCAATATTCACTTTCAAATAAATTTCATTCTACAGGTCTATGCACTGTTTGTAGTATCCCTATATTACTACTGCAGTTTGGAGACCAGAGACTTAACGAGCTTCACGTTCTCTGGGACTCCTTTAATCTCAGCTGAGTGAAACCCAATTAGGACTTGGGCATAAGGAGTGGAAGGTGTAAATGTATGTGGCATATTTGTTTCCTCCTGAAACCTCATCAAAGCAATGGTAAATATACATATTTAAAAAGATAAACACTCTAAGATAATATAAGTAGGGAAGAGAAAAACACTGAAGATGTCACATTTGTTTCCAGGCATATCCATACTAAAAGAAAACTCCTAGCTAAGGAGGGTATTTTAGGTAAGAAGTGTCAACATATTTTGGGCAGAATGAAGGCAGCTAATGAAGCAGTAATTGACACCTCAGAGGTTGAAGCCCCTTCCTTAAAGCATTGGTGATTGTCCTTTGGAATCAGGACAGAGAGTGGTGGGGAGGACTCTGCTTTTTAAAAATTATTTATTTATTAATTATTTTTTATTACACTTTAAGTTCTGGGGTACATGTGCAGATCTTGCAGGATTCTTACATAGGTATACAAGTGCCATGGTGGTTTGTTGCCTCCATCGCCCACCCCCCATCACCTACATTAGGTAGTTTTCCTAATGTTATCCCTCCCCAATCTCCCCATCCCCTGCTATCCCTCCCCTAGCCCCCCAACCCCCAACAGACCCCAGTGTGTGATGTTCCCCTCCCTGTGCCCATGTGTTCTCATTTTTCAACACTCACTTATAAGTGAGAACATGTGGTGCTTTTCTCACAAGTCTTTTAGCAACACATACTTTATAGAAATGTATTACTTCATGAAAGTAAAAACTAGTGTACCAAATTAACATTAAAGGAACTTATCGGAAAGATAATAGCACTTCTCATGGGATATGAAGGATTGAAAAAAATATCTGTGGGTAGGTTACTGTGCTAGTCACTAGTGCTGTTTGATCAACTATTTCCTGGTTGTCCCCCAGTGTAGCCATATCATTTGTACTTCATGCCCCCACCATGTGGTTAGGTGGAGTAATTTGACCACTCTTGGTTAATGATTTGTGAACAGAAGTGGTAAGTGGCATTTCTGGATCTGAACATTTAATTATTGGTGAGAGACCCTTCAGAGCATGCTCATTTCCCTCTGACATGGGGAGCAACAACATGGAAGAAGGGTCTGCTTCACACACCAGGGTCCCTACATGACTATGATGATCCAGTCCTCAACTAGTCCCTGATACATATGAACATGTACAAGAAATAAACCTGTATTATTTAAACTACAGTGATTTGAAGGTTATTAGTTCCTATTAACCGTTCTAATGATGTTGATCATCCTAATATAATTAGAAATATAGCTGGATCTACAGGACAGTCAGAATCAGAGACTTTCTTTCTGAGTTTCCATCTCTCTTCTCTGTGAATATACAGCAGCAAGGTAGTTTGTCAGTAACTCCCAAGCTTCGCATCTCACAGCATCTGTCCAAAGACAGGCACCAACTTTCTTCCTCATTTTTCATCAGAAACATGGGGAAACACTTTTATTGCTGTGGCTACACTCTTGAGCCAATAAATGGAGATCAGTGGTTCAGAGTCAGGAAATGACAGATAAACGCATGTAAGAATCATGTATTCACGTGATTGAGAAGAGAGTAGGGCATATCCCCAAAATGGCAGAGTAATGTTTCCAGGACAAAAGAAGTTGCCAAACAGACAAAATAATGGGCATCTACTCCAAGTTACTGTCAATTTAATCTACATCTCCTTAACATTTTGGTGTTTAAATAAAAATATTTAACATCTATGATATAATCTTTGATTACTTTTACAGTTTCACTGTGCATCATTCATTAAAAATAAGCAACCACTCTAGAAGTCTATGTGGAATGATGTGTAGTGTTCCAAAAAGCTATGATCCTTCATGCCTCCATGTTTTTGGCACACCATGGAATGCCCTTATCTCACTGCCTATGTACCCAAGTATACTTATCCCTAGAGACTCAACTTAAGTGTTACTACCTCTGAGAACCTCCCTGGACATAGTGTTCCTTAGTGTAAAGAGTCCAAGCTTTGGATTCAGAGAGATGCAGGCTGAACATCCATTGTGCCATTTACTAGCATGTAAACTTGGTCAATTTATGAACCTCTTAGTAGTCTAATTTCGACATCTGTAAGATGATGACAAATTTACAAGCTTTTGTAGATCAGAAATAACAACATGCATGTATATTTCCAGAACATAATCTGTAACAGCTGGAAAATATATATTCTATATCTCATCTTATATTGTAGTGCAATTTTCTACATGTATACTTGTCTTCCATAGTAGTCTTCAAGTATCCTGGATAAGTAACATGTTTTACTCATCTTCAGTGAGTACAGATGTTTCTAGCACATTAGAATTGGGGAGTTAAAAACAATTCTGCTTGCTGATTCTTACCCTAGAGACACTGATTTAATAGATGTGGGATGCAGCTAGGGAATTGGTGTTTTTTAAAAAAATCTTCCCTTGTGTTAATGTGCAGCCAGAATTGAGAATCACAGTATTAGGTGCTCAAATATTTGTTGACTGAATGTTGTTTGTTCTACAAAGCATTTCTAAGGCTGTACTAAATGTTTTACTTATAAAAAACTTTTACCTTTAACTTTAGGGAAAGCCTATAATCTTAGCAAAAGTGACAATTTAATGAGATATATTACTTTGTTGCACGTTGGAAGAAGCAAATGTAATGGAGGAGGAGCTCAAGGTTCAACAAGGTTGACTAGGGTTGATCATTCCTTTTCTGTTTCATGTAGAGAGACCTTATGCTTCATCTCTAAGCAGCTGTCCGTGGATAACCAGTAGTGTGTGAGTAGCATGGGCTTCAAAATGAGAAGAACTGCTTATCTTAAAAAGTGAGGAGGATGTATGTCTTCTTTTGTAAAGTGTCTGTTCATATCCTTTGCCCACTTTTGAATGGGTTTATTTGTTTTTTTCTTGTAAATCTGTTTTAGTTCTTTGTAGATTCTGGATATTAGCCCTTTGTCAGATGGGTAGATTTCAAAAATTTTTCCCATTCTGTTGGTTGCTGATTCACTCTAATGACTGTTTCTTTTGCTATGCAGAAGACATACATGAGGCCAACAAACATATGAAAAAAATGCTTATCACCACTGGTCATTAGAGAAATGCAAATCAAAACTACATTGAGATACCATCTCATGCCAGTTAGAATGGCGATCATTAAAAATCGGGAGACAACAGATGCTGGAGAGGTTGTGGAGAAATAGGAACACTTTTACACTGTTGGTGGGAGTGTAAATTAGTTCAACCATTGTGAAAGACAGTATAGTGATTCCTCAAGGACCTAGAAATAGAAATTCCATTTGACCCAGCAATCCCATTACTGGGTATATATCAAAAGGATTATAAATCGTTCTACGAGAAGGACATATGCACACGAATGTTCATTGCATCACTGTTTACAATAACAAAGACCTGGAACCAACTCAAATGCCCATCCATGATAGACTGGAAGGGAAAATGTGGCACATATACACCATGGAATACTAAACCATAATTCTCAGCAAACTGATGCAAGAACAGAAAATCAAACACTGCATGTTTTCACTCATAGGTGGGTGTTGAACAATGAGAACACATGGACACAGGGAAGGGAGCATCACACACTGGGGTCTGTCGGGGGGAAATAGGGGAGGTACAGCTAGGGAGAGATAGTATGGGGAGAAATGCCAGATATAGGTGATGGGGCGGAAGGCAGCAAATCACACTGCCATGCGTGTACCTATGCAAAAATCTTGCATGTTCTTCACATGTACCCCAAAACCTAAAATGTAATAAAAAGAAATAAAAAGTGAGGAGCAAAGGATACTGAAGACATGTTTGTCTTTTCTTTTCTCAACTTTCTATTTGTAAGTTTTAAATTTCTAGCTAGCTTTATGATTGTATACTACCTCCACTACAAAAATATGCTGAATAATAAACATCTGTTCTGTTTGACAGAGCAGATAATATCTTTCCTTCCTCTAGACATACTCCTGAAATGTGAAATGAATAAATAAATATATATCTCCACTAAATTGATATATTTGCTATATGAATTGATATAAATTGATATGTATATATATCTCAGCTGTTTATAGCATTAAATAATAACATTGAATATGCATTTCTTTTAAAGATGCATGGGGATTTATGCTGTTTCTTAGTTTTTAATTAAAATGTACAATTGATGGTGAATATTTGCAGCAGCTCCAAGTATTGCCCATTAATTAACATTTGTTGTCAAAAGGGTATTTATTACCATGATTAATAAAGAAAATGGATTCAGAAAACTCTAAACTATAATGGCTTTCCATTCTTTGTCTTTCCTTTTTGTCTTTGATGTTCTTTAAGCAAGTGTCTAATATTCCACAATGTCACCATGATTTAAAACAATCTGAAATTACAAAGAAAATCCAGGAACAACTTCTTAATCCCTTTCCAACCTTATGCCTCATCTTTAAGCAGCCGCCACTGGAGAACTAGTAGTGTGTAGGTAGCATCGGCTGACAAAAAAATTAGAATTAAAAAATGGATAGTTTCAAAATGATCAAATCTGAATGCTAACTTACATTATTTGAAATACTCAGTTTTTTAACTAATTGCATGTAATTGTTTTGACAACAACTCAATTTAATGGATTTCGATTTTACTTTTGAAAACATGTAGCTATCCCTGACCATCATTGAGACATACATTATTATTTCTTTGGACCTCAGCTTCCAGGATTAAACAGTGAAGAATTAAAAATAGTTGAATTTCAGATTCCCTTAAGTTTCACCAGTTCTGTGATTTTAAAAAATACACTGGTTAAATAAAAGGCAAAATAAAAACAACAAAAAAGACAACGTTTATCAATCAATGCTTTTTTATTCTAATTAAACTGTTGGCCTTTTTTTTTTTTAATGCAATACCCATAGGTGACTGTTAAGCTAATGTCCATGTTTGTTTCACTTTTTAGTTAGCTATTACTGAGAGTAGTTGTTATGAAAGTTCTCCAGAGAACACTGGGGCCCCCCAGTCCCTTTGAACAGTACATAAGGTCACAGTTATTTTTATAATAATACCTATCTGCTTTTTGCCTTGTTTGCTCTTATTATCTCCCAAGTGTACCATGGAGTTTCCCAGGGTCTATGTGATACACGCTATTACAACAAATTAGATGCAGAACCAGAATGAGCCCAAGCTGCATCTACTAAATCAGAGATTTGTAAAGAAAGAACAATGCTACATTTGATACTAAACCTTTTTTGTTTGAGAAATAAAGTTGTATTTCATAAGAAGTATGCTATTTATAAAAACATAAATAACGTATAATGGGTTTATTTTTAAGTTAAAAACATTTTTAAATGTATTGATTTTAATTGTTAATATTTCATTATCAATAGATACAGCCCACATAAACATGAAAGGGTCCTGAGATATAAGTTTGAAGTCTTTTGACTTCAGGTATTAGAAATCAGGGTGTGTCATGTAACATCTTTGTACCTACACATAACATTTTCAAAACAGTTACTCATTTTCCAGTCTAAGTGGATTGTCCCTGCCTTCCACATACCAAACCTATGTCATCTAGGCTTGCAAGCCTTCCTTGTACAAACATTAATTCACATGGGCTAGGTGTGAACTCCCTGGGCAAGACCATGGAGTCTTACACTAATAGTTATTGAATGAATAAAAAAGTTGATGGCATTCAAAGCACAGTGTGTAATACATCAGTTCTGAACTTTTTTTTAAACACAATAACTCTAAAAGTAACAAATATATACATAAAACCCCATTCTTGGTTAAAATCAACTGCTTTCTGTGCCACAATGCCCTACCAGACAGCTAGAGTGGCTGAAGAAAGGCACACAAGAATGCTGACTAGTCCCACTTGAAATTTATGAGTATTAATTTGAATTATGTCCTTAAGGAAACCTGGCAATCATATTAAATTTCCTTGGATAACTATTAAATACCTTCTCCTGCCTCCTCAAACATGCAACATCTGTTCCCCTATCCCTACTCTCAGCTGAAGGCCCAGTTTCCTATTTCACCATAACTATTATCTACAAGTCCCTTCTCTTCTCTGCTCTGTACTATAAATGGACTGATTGTACCCCACTAAGGCCAGTGCTTCCACTGGAGTCCATCCCTATTGCTTACTCAAGGGCATCCTCCAGACATTCTTCTTTGATTAATTGTCTCCACCAAAAATTTCTATTAGCATAAAAATCAGTTGAGATTCCTCCAATATTAATTTTTTTTCCCTCCTGGTCCCATCCCTATCCAGCTATAACTCCATTAGCCCCCTCTAAAAAATAACTTCCTTCAAGGTTGTTAATATTTACCACTTCCAATTCATTTTCTCCTATTTTCTCTTAACCTCTCTTCAGGCAGGGTTTTCTCCCATTTTTTTTTTAATCATTGTCACAATGACATCCATATTGCTAAATCTAATGGTTAATTCTCAGCTCTCCTTTTACTTGACCTTTCAGATATATTTGACACAACTGATAACAATTAATCCAAGAATAAAGAAACTTGTTCTAACTCAAAACTGTTGACATATATAGGTTATATGGGCTTCCTTGATCTGTATACATTGGGCATTAAATTTACATTAGATACATGAATAATAATAAACAGTATCACTAAAATACGTTGAAACAATTACTATCAACATTAACAATTATACTATAAATTGATATCCTCAAAACCTCTTGGTTCAAAAAGTAAATAGATTTATCTGTGGATATAATGTCCTGAGCGCATTATTTATTGATTGATTGCACCATATTCACTTTTTTAAAAAACTCCAGAAGAAAATGGCTGAGTGTTCTCAGCATCAAGATTAATTGTGCATCTCCTGAAAAATTACTTTGATTTTGTTGTGTGGCCCCTGTAAATTTTGTACCTAACCAGGTTTACTTTTTTTTTTTAATTGTCTCTTTAGAATCAAATTAACAACTCGCTCATTAACAAATAAGTAAGTTATTAGGTAACATACTGTTATCACTATAAGCGCCAATCTTTGTCTCATATTTTATTTATTCTTTTATTGCCATTATTAACTGCTATAATTTTGGTATGTTTTCTATATTATCACAAGCCAACTTTTATTCATTCCAGAATAAGGCAGGATATAATAAATAGTGAAGCCACTAAATAAATGCATATGCACATACACATGTACACACAAATGTAAACACAACAGACTAAAAGGGAAACTGTCTAAAGATTAAAGATGGCTCATCTGTGTTTCAATGTCAAAGAAAAATCTGAGAGAAGGTTGTGAAAACTGGTATCAGTAGGAAACAAGAATGACATTTATTACTTATTCCAGGGTTAGTTCAAAAATAAGGAGGTTCTTTCTTTAAGAGATTTCTGAACATAAATAGATTGCCTGCCAAAAGTTCTTAAAACCAAAGAACTGATATCACATTATTCAAACAACTAAAATGTAAGCAATTGTAAATGTACGTGATCTTTCTGGTTATACTATTTCTGCTTTTCTACCAAGGCTTGACTTTAAATCTATTAAGCACAAAAATTATAGCAACTGAATTGGACCAAACTGCAAGATAAAATTTTAGTGTGGACATGAATTATTTCACTTTGTTTCACATGGTTATCCAGTCTTTTTGTCTTTTTTTATAGGAAAAGATCCTCTGTGTCATCAGATGAGCCAGAGGGAGTTAGAAAAAGATTAGACATTCGAAAGACAAACAGGATGAAACGCCATTCCTATGCAAATTTATTATTTAGTGCCAGTTGTTTTGGTGACTAATTTTGTTCTGTTTTGTTAAATAATTATATTGTATGATTTCCAGTCTGCAAATGTGTTTTCTGAGGCTCTGGGGTAAATGAGGTACATTGGAGCACACAGAGAAAGGGAAGAGGAGTGGCAGCTGCCTGCCATGGCTGATGGCAAGAACACATCATTTATAACAGGAATTGGAAACAAGAGTTAGTTTCTCTGTATTGAGTTACCCATTTTTCAAGCCAAATGTTAGTAAGTGAAGGATTTTCAGCTTTCACCCCAAGACCCCAAGTTACAGAACACTGACTCCAAAGCACAATGGAAAAGTACACAAAATACTTACCCTTCTTTTAAAATTCAATAATTTTAGTCCCTACTTTATGTTTCATAATGAAGTGAAACAGAAGCACTATGCATCTCTTAAAATGTGTACAAATTGGTATCAACTTTATAAAATATATTTCTAAAACATTTCATAAATCTTAGGTGAATTTTATCTCTAAAAATGTAAAGTTTAGGATTCACACATGTGTTTTCCAATCCTCCTCATACATCTTCATTCTTTAAATGAAAGTTGCTTGGAAACAATGGACTGGAGTGGGTTTTATTTTTCCTCCCAGGAAGTACAAAAAGAAAAATCATTATTAGCTTGTAGCCCACAATCATTTGATGGCAGGATAAAAAGTGAAACCATTTTTAAGAAGCAGCTGATAAAGGACTAGACTCATTAAAGTGAATTCAGAGGCTCATGGCTAAGTGGTAAAATATTTCAAAGGATCAAATCTAATAAACTAATAAGAAAGCTCAATGACTGCCATCTCTACTGTGCACCAATTTAATTCAATGTTGCACACATGGTAAACCTCTTCACCCAACACTTGACAGAATAATTACCTCATTAAAGGAAGAATGCAAGTGTAGTGTAGAAGTCTTCACGGACTCCAGTTTTCTTAAGGAAATAAAAGTTTTATAGAATCTATTCTCCACTTGATAAGAGAACATTTAAGCTTAAAGATGTCATCAAGATTTTTGGAGGGGAATGAAAAGGAACTCTTGTTTTTGGGTGAGTGTAATAAAAGCACATATATATGGAATTAGAAAAACATATGACTATTTATTTCTTTGGTTTCTCTTATTCCCTAGTGTTTGTTTTATTCCTTCTGCTACTATAGTAGCAGCAGAGTTTCAAGCTTTGCTTTTCTTGTGGAGTGAAACATATATTATCATAAAATAGAATAAAAAGTTTCAGTTAACATTGAAGTAGATGAAAAGATCCTCCAGGTAAGGGAATCTCAACACCTGTTGCACATTAGAATTACATGGGCACTTTTCAAAATTACTGATGCCTGCATGTCATCCCCAAGATTCTGGTTTTATATGATGTGGGAGCCACGTTTAGGTATCAGTACTGTTAAAAAGATTTCCACATTACTGTAATATATAACCAGGGGTGAGAAATGACTGTTCTAAGTCAACATGTCATGTGCTGGAACACTTTTGAAAGTAAAAAGAGCCTCGCAAATAATTACAACTGGATTAAAGAGTAAATTGCCACTGTCATGGGCACACTAGGACGTAGGGTCACCTACCTAATTTCCAATGCTGAATATATCTACAGTGTTTCTGATGAGAGAGTTCAGTCTACACATTATTACCTATACAAAAGAAAATTCCTTCTTTCCCAAGACAACATCTTGTATTTTTGACAGTTAGAATATACTCTCTATTAGTTCTACCCATTATTTCCTGAGTTCACATAAAAGGGATTAATTTCTCTTCCAGAGACCCTTAAGATGTTCGAAGATGTGTTTTATGTTCCTTCCTTAGCATTTTCTCTTCTGAAACCAGATTTTTCACCTCCCGATTAAATACTCCTCAGTTTTTCAGGACTTGTCTCATGTTATAATTTTCAGTTTTCTTATCCTTATGGTTGCTCACATCTGAAGATTTTCAAGTTTGTTTATTCCATCTTATAAGGTAGAGCCAATGTAACGATCCTGTAATAATTATTATTTGATGTATAATAATATATACACATTTAAGTTAAGATTTGTTAGAAGAATAAAGGCTGTATTACTACCTGAGTTGCTCAAACCTCTTCTCCACCAAACAACAGAGTTGTAGACACCGTAATAAATAGGCCTTACAAAGAAGAAAAGGGTTTATAAGTTTGTAACTTGTTATCCTCAGGGATGCCTAATGCAATTTTGATGCCAACCAGAACTCCTTGCTTATTGACTGATAGAATTTACTAGCAAAGGATGAATGAGAGACCTGAGGAGTTGCTCTGTAATAATTTCTTATCTAGGACTGCTTTTAGCTACATATATCTGGGCTGTATAAATTTTTAAACAAAAATTATTCTACAATTTATGGCAGAATAATAGACAGTTATTTGATTAAACAGGGCTATGGACTTGCAAACCATAAAAAGTAAGAGATTCCAAAAATCAAAGACTTTCCTCTACCAGCTTGCTTTCTATGCAGTTAGTATTACTTCTCCCTAAACTTAACTGCATCCAAGAACTGTAAAAGAAGCTCAAAGAGCTATGTCTGCAAGAGTCAGGCCTCTCAGATATCTTGTTGCTCATGGTTTATTTTCTTTGCTAATTATTAGTGGAACTCAGTGTACTGTAACTTCCTATATGTCTTAACAGTTTTAATCTTTGGGACTTCAGTTTTGCTTCATTCCCTGGGTATTCTTTTTAGGCTCTTAGTGACCATTCTGACCAGTGTGCTGTCTTCATTATCTTTGGTTGAAGTTCCTCTGGCTGACCTCTTTAGATTAACATTTTCTTTTAAATGAAAACTTGGCTTTTGATTCCAAATTTCCCTCTGGAAATGGATCTTTTTGAAAAAAAAAAATAGCTTTATTGAGATATAATTTACATACCAAACAATTCACCCATTTAAAGTGTACAATTCAATGTCTTTTAGTATGTACAGAGTTGTGGAACCATCACCACAATCTAATTTTGGAACATTATGTTCTTCCATTATGTCACCCTAAAAAGAAATCCTGTACCCACTCCTCCACCTTCCACCCACCAACTCCACATGCCACCCAACATAGCAACGATGAATCTACTTTTTTATAGTTTTAACTATTTTGAATTTCCATATAAATGGAAACACACATTTGTGACTAGTTGATTTCACTTAGCATTATGTTTCCAAAGTTCATTCCTGTTGTATCCCATATCAGTACTTAATTCCCTTTTATTGCTTAATAACATTTCATAGAATAGACCTCCCACAATTTATTTATCCATTTGTCAGTGATGAATACTTGGCTTGTTTCTTCTTTTTGGCTCTTTTTGGTTATTATGAATGATACTGCCATACACATTCATGTATCAGTTTTTGTGTGGATATACGTTTACATTTCTCTTGGGTGTATACCTAGGAGCAGAATCGAGGGACCACATGGTAATTCCATGTTTAACATTTGAGAACTGCCCAGCTGTGTTCTAAGCATGTGCACCATTGACATTCCCACCACCAGTTTATGAAGGTTACACTTTCTCACATACTTATCAATGCTTTTTTATTTGTCCTTTATTACTATTGTTATTGTATCGCAGGGTGATGTTCATTTACATTTCTCTAATGGCTAGTGAGGCTGAGCATTATTTCTGGTACTTACCGGCTCTTTATATAAGAGCCGATGTCTTGAGAAATATCTTTTCAGATCCTTTGTTCACCTTTAATTTTTTTTATAATTGAGACGTAAGAGTTACGAGTTTATTCATATTGTAGATACATGTAACTTATCAAATATATAATTTGCAAATATTTTGTTTTATTCTGTGGTTGTCTTTTCCCTTTCATGATAGTCTCCTTGGAAGTACAAAAGTTTTCAATATTATTGCAGCTTAATGTTTCAATTTTTTATTTTGTTCTTGCACTTTTGGGGTCATATCTCAGAATGTTTTCTTAATCCAAGGTTACTAAGATTCACTCCTCTCTTTTCTTCAAAGAGTTTTACAGCTTTAGATCTTATATATAAGAATGCAATTTAAATGAAGTTAATTTTTGTGTAGAGCGTAAGGAATGAATCCTTCTTCATTACTTTGCTTGTGGATATCTAGTTGTTTCGGCATCATTCTTTCCTGTGTTAAATTGTCCTGGACCTCTTGTTGACAATTCATTGATCTTAAATGTGAGAGTTTATTTCTGACTCTGAATTATATACCACTGATGTATACGTGTATCTTTATGCTAATACCACAATGTCTTGACTATTGTACTTTTCTAGTACATTTTGAAACCAGGGAGTGGGAGTCCTCCAACTTTTTTCTTCTTTCTCAAGATCGTCTGGACTATCCTGGTTGCTTCCATTTCCATATGAATTTAGGATTAGCTTGCCAATTTCTGCACAATAAAAGCCAGTTGGACAGCTAGAATTTTGTTAGGGATTGTGATGAGTCTGGATTCTGTAGATCAATTTGGGGACTACTGCAAACTATTTTAAGACTTTTGATCCATAAATGTGGGATGTGCTCCTTTTACGTAGGCATTCTTTAATTTCTTTCATTGATGTTTTTTAGTTTTCAGTGCACAAGTTTTGCACTTTTTTGGTTAAATTTATTTCTAACTATTTATTATTTTTGATGCTGTTATAAATGTTGATGTTGTTAATTTTATTTTCGAATTGTCCATTGCCAGTATAGAGATATGCAACTTATTATTGCACATTGACCTTATACCTTGCAATCTTGCTGGATTCACTTATTTTCTGTGTTCCTTTAGTTGATTCTATTGTTTGTTATTTTATTCCATGCATATGGTAGGTTATGTTAATTTATTTTAGAGGAAAAACCAACCTTACATTCCTTAGACAAATTCCCCTTGATCATGGTACATAATTATCTTTAAATATTGCTTTTATTTGCTAATATTTTGTTGTGGATTTGTTTTGCCTATATTCATAAGAGATATTGGTATGTAGGCTTACTTTTTTATGATTTGTCTGTTTTTTGGCATCAGGGTAATTCTAGACTTATAGAATAAGTGAAAATGTGCTCCCACATATTTTTTGGAAGAGCTGTTGAGTAATTGATACTAATTCTTCTTTATTTTTATTTTTATTTTTTAATTGTACTTTATATTCTGGGGTACATGTGTAGATCATGCAAGATTGTTGCACAGGTACATTCATGGCAAGGTGGTTTGTTGCCATCATCCCCCCATCATCTATACCTGACATTTCTCCCCACGTTATCCCTCCTCTACCCTCCCTTCCACTATCCCTCCCATAGCCCCCCAGTGGACCCCAGCATGTGATGCTCCCCTCTTTGTGTCCAAGCGTTCTCATTGTTCAACACCCACCTATGAGTGAGAACATGCAGTGTTTGATTTTCTGTTCTTGTGTCAGTTTGCTGAGAATGATGGTTTCCAGGTTCATCCATGTCCTTACAAAGGACATAAACTCATCATTTTTTATGGCTGCATAGTATTCCATGGTGTTTATGTACACCTTTTCTTTGTCCAATCTATCACTGATGGGCATTTGGGTTGAATTTACTAATTATTACTAATAATTGACTAATAAATAATTATTAATTTAGTAATTAATAATGTACACGACTAGTAAATCTGGGCTGGGCTATTCTCTTTGGGAAGATTTTTAATGACTAATTAAATATATTTGCTTGGTGAGTATGTATTTAAATTTTTTATTTCTTCTTGTGTAAGTTTCATTAGTTTGTGTCCTTCTAGGAGTCTTCCTATTTCATTTAAGTTAGTAAATTTGTTGGCATGCATTTGTAGAATTCCCTTGTAATCTTTTATTATTTCTGTAAGGTTGGTAGTAATGTCTCCTTTATAGTCTTGACTTTAGTGACATGAGACTTCTCTCTTTTTTTCTTGGTCAGTTTAGCTAAAGATTTTTCCATTTTGTTGATCTTTCTGAAGAGCCAACTTTTAGTTTGACTATTTTTTTTTCTTTTTTGTTTCATTAATTTTCATTGTAATCTTTACTTTTTCTTCGCTGCTTGTAGTGGGTTTAGTTTGCTCTTCTTTCATCAGTGTTTTAGAAAACTGTGTGATTCATTTTTTATGGTAGATATTTACAGCTAAAAATGTCCCTCTATGACTGCTTTAACTTTGTAAGTATTGATATTTAAAAACATTTTATTAATCTCAAATAATTTTCTAATTTAATTTGTGATTTTTGGAATTCAACCTATTGCTTATGTGAGAGTGTGTTGTTCAGTTTCCAAGTTTATGTGAATTTCCCAGATTTCTTTGATTATTGATTTCTATTTCAACTGTGGTTGGATAACACCTTTGCATTATTACTATCCTTTTAAATTTGTTGAAGTTTATTTGTTGCTTTATGCCTTAGCATAAGGTCTATGGTAGATAATTTTTTATCTACTCTTGAAAATAATGTACATTCTGCTTTCTCAGGTAGTATCTGTAAAGGTAGTCTATATGTAGTGTTTATAAATGTAGTCTATAGATAGTCCTAGTTGTTTTACTGTTTTTCAAGTTTTGTATATTCCTGTTGATCTTCTTTTTAGCTGATATATTCCTTAAAGTGAGATCACCGCAATTTTCAACTATTATTGTTGAATTGTCTATTTCTTCCTTCTATTCTGTTAACTTTTGCTTTGTGTATTTGGGGATTTTTTTTTTAGGTGTGTATGTTTATAATTGTTAAATCTTCCTATTGGTTTGGCATTTTTATCATTTTAAGATGACCCTCTTCATCTCAAGTAACAGTTTTCTGTTTTAAAGCTTTTTGTGTGTGATATATTGCCATTCAGCTTTCTCATTATTGCTGTTTATATGTATCTCCTTATCCATCCTTTTACTTTCAATCTATTTGGATGGAATTTTTGTGGGATCTTTTTTGTTGATGTTGTTGTTGCTGTTCTGTTTGTTTGTTTGTTTTTTTAACAGGCAGGTCCCTCTTCTGCAAGTCTGCTGCAGTTTGCTTGGGTCCACTCTAGACCATGTTCACCTGGGTACTGAGTTGGTTTTTGTATATGGTGTAAGGAAGAGGTTCAGTTTCAATTTTCTGCATATGGCTAACCGGCAATCCCAGCACCATTTAAGGAATGGGGGTTCTTCCTCCATTGTTTGTTTTTGTCAACTTGGTCGAAGATCAGATAGTTGCAGGTGTGTGGCTTTATTTCTGGGCTCTCCATTGTGTTCCATTGATCTATATGCCTGTTTTTCTGCCAGTATGATGGTTACTGTAGTAACCAAAACAACATCGTACTGGTATGAAAACAGGCATATAGATCAATATAGTAAGATATATATCTTACTATACTACAGGCTATAGTATAGCCCTGAAGTTGGGTAAGACGATGCCTCCAGCTTTGGTGTTTTTTGCTTAGGATTGCCTTGGCTATTCAGGCTCTTTTAAAATTCCATATGAATTTGAAAATAAATTTTTAAAAAATTATATGAAGAATTTCAATGGTGGTTTGATAGGAATAGCATTAAGTCTATAAAGTGCTTTGGGCAATATGTCCATTTTAATGATGTTGATTCTTCCTTTCCATGAGCATGGAATGTTTTCTCATTTGATTGTGTCATCTCTGATTTCTTTGAGCAGTGTTTTGTAATAATTATTGTAGAGATCTTTCACCTCCCTAGTTAGCTGTATTTCTAGGTATTTTATTCTTTTAGTGGCAATTGTGAATGGGAGTTCATTCCTGATTTGGTGCTCAGGTTGGCTGCTGCTGTTGGTTTATAAAAATGGTAGTTATTTTAGTACATAGATTTTGTATCTTGAGACTTTGCTGTAGTTTTTTAACAGCTTAAGGATTTTTTTTTTTTTTGGCTGAGACTATGGCATTTTCTAGATACAGAATCACATAGTCTGCAAACAGCGATAGTTTCACATCCTATCTTCCTATTTGGATGCCATTTATTTCATTCTCTTGCCTGATTTCTCTGGTCAGGATTAGTAATACCATATTCAATAGGAGTGTTGAGAGAGAACATCCTTGTCTTGTGTCAGTTTTTGCCTTCAGCATGTTGTTAGGTGTGGGTTCATCACAGATGGCTATGTTATTTTGAGATATGTTTATTTAATACCTAGTTTATTAGAGTTTTTAGCATAAAGGGATGTTGAATTTTATTGAAAGCCTTTTTTTTTCATCTATTGAGATAATCGTGTAGTTTTTGTCTTGAATTCTGTTTTTGTTATGAATCACATTTACCGATTTGTGTATGTTGAACCAACCTTGCCTCCCAGGGATAAAGCCCACTTGATCATGCTTTTTGATGTGCAGCTGGATTTGGTTTGCTAGTATTTCATTGAGGATTTTTGCATCAATGCTCATCAAAGATGTTGACCTGAAGTTTTCTTTTTTTGTTGTTTATCCGGAAGGTTTTAGTATTAGGATAATGAAAGCCTCATTGAATGAGTTGGGAGGGCACCCTTCCTCTTCAATTTTTTGAAGTAGTTTCAGTAGAAATAGTACCAGCTTTTCATATATGTGCTAGAATCTGGCTGTGAATCCATCTGGTCATGGGCTTTTTTGGTTGGTAGGCTATTTCTGATTCAAGTTTGGAGCTTGTTATTGTCTGTTCAGGGATTGAATTTCTTCCTAGTTCAGTCTTGGGAAGGTGTATGTTTCTGGGAGTTTATCCATTTCTGTTAGATTTTCTAATTTGTTTGCATAGAAGTGTTTATAGTAGTCTCTGATGGTTATTTATGTTTTTTGAAGTCAGTGGTAACATCCTCTTTGTCATTTCTGTGTTATTTTTGGATCTTCTTTTTCTTTTTTATTAGTCTAGCTAGCTTTATATCTTTTTAAAGATAGCTTTATATCTTTATAATAGCTTTATAACTTTTTTTTAAAAAACAACTCCTAGATTTGTTGATCTTTTGAATGGTTTCCTGAGTCTCAATCTCCTTCAGTTCAGCTCTGATTTTGGTTACTTCTTGTCTTCTGCTAGCTTTGGGATTAGTTTGCTCATGATTCTAGTACTTTGTGTTGTAATGTTAGGTTGCTAATTTGTGATCTTTGTAACTTTCTGATATAGGCATTTAGTGCTATAGATTTCCTTCTTAATTCTGCCTTAGGTGTGTGCCAGAGATTCTGGTATGGTTTATGTTGGTTCTCTTTAGTTTCAAATAATTTCTTGATTTTTGCCTTAATTTCATTATTTACCCCAAAGTCATTCAGAGCAGGTTAATTTGTATGTAATTGCATGGTTTTGAGCGATTTTCTTAGTCTTGATTTCTATTTTTATTGTGCTGTTGTCCAAAAGAGTGGTTGGCATGATTTTGGTTCTTTTACATTTGCTGAAGAATGTTTTATGTTCAATTGTGTGTTCAATTTTATATATAGTATGTGCCATAAAGTGATGAGAAGAATGTATATTCTGTTGCTTTTGAGTGGAGAGTTCTGTGGATTCTATCATGTTCATTTGGTCCAGTATTGAGTTCAGGTCCTGAATATCTTTATTAATTTTCTGCCTCAGTGATTTGTCTAATACTGACAGTGGGGTTGTGTGGGAGCCTAATTCTCTTTGATAGTTTCTAAGAACTTGCTTTATGAATCTGGATGTTCCCATGTTGAATGCACATATATTTAGGATAGTCAGATCTTCTTGTTAAATTGTAGCCTTTACCGTTGTGTAATGCCTTTCTTTGTCTTTTTTGATCTTTGTTGGTTTAAGGTCTGTTTTGTGTAAAATTAGGATTGCAACCACTGCTTTTTTTCTTTCTGTTTTCCAGTTGCTTCTTAGATTTTTCTCCATCCCTTTATTTTGACCCAATAGATATCACTGCAAGTCAGACAGGTCTCTTGAAGACAGCATACCATTGGGACTTGCTTCTTTACCCAGATAACCACTCTGTGCATTTTAATTGGGGCAGTTAGCCCATTTAAATTCAAGGTTAGTATTGATATGGGTGGATTTGATCCTACTTATCATTATGTTGTTTTCTGGTTGTTATGTAGATATGTTTGTGTGTTGCTTTACAGTATCACTGGTCTGTCTACTTAAGTGAATTTTTGTAGTGGCTAGTAACAATATTTCTTTTCCGTATTTAGTGCTTCTTTCACAAGCTCTTGTAAGGCAAGTCTGATGGTAATGAATTCCCTCAGCATTTTTTTGTCTAAAAAGAATGTTACGTCTTCCTTTTATGTTTAGTTTTGCAAGATACAAAATTCTGTTTTGGAATTTCTTTAAGAATGTTGAATATAGGACCCCAATATCATCTCACTTGCAGGGTTTCTGCTGAAAGTTCCACTGTTAGTCTGATGTGCTTCTCTTTGTAGGTGATATGACCTTTCTCTTTAGTAGCCTTTAACATTTTTTTCTTTCCTTTTGACTTTGAGGAATCTGATGATTATATGTCCTGGGGCTGATCTTCTTGTGAAGTATTTTGCAGAGGTTTTCCACATTTCCTGGTTAAATATGGCCTCTCTAGCTAGGTTCAGGAAATTCTCATGGATGATAACCTGAAATATACTGTCCAAATTGCTTCTATTCTCTCGATCTCTTTCAGAAACACCAGTGATTCATAGATTTGATCTCTTTTTATAATCCCACATTACTCAGATATTTTGTTCATTTCTTTTCATTTCTTTTTCTTTATTCTTGTCTGACTCTTATTTCAGAAAGCAAGTCTTCATGCTTGGATGTTCTTTCCTCAGCTTGGTCTACTCTGATATTAATGCTTGTGATTGCATTATTAAATTCTTGTTTTGTGTTTTTCAGCTCTATCTGGTTGGTTATGTTCTTTCCTATACAGGCTATTTTGTCTGTCAGCTCCTGTATCATTTTATTGTCACTCAGCTTTCTTGGATTGGGTCTCAATGTTCTGAATCTCTATGACCTTTATTCCTATCCATATTCTGAATTCTATTTTTGTCATTTCAGCATCTCAGCATAATTCAGAACTCTTGCTGGATAACTAGTGCAATTGTTTGAAAGAAAGAAGACCCTGGCTTTTTGAGGTGTCAGATTTCTTGTGCTGGTTCTTTCTCATCTTTGTGGGTTAATGTTTCTTCAATCTTTCAAGTTGCTGTCCTTTGAATTTTTAAAAAATTTAATTCTATGTGATGACCTTGGGGATTTTATTATGGTATAATGTGGGTTCAATCAAATGGCTTCATTTCTGGCAATCTTAGGGGCCCAAGACTCAGTTCAGGACTCCTGGACTAAATGCTCTAACTTTGGGGACTGGTATTTGTCCCTGGCTTTGTTCTCTGGATCCTTGAGGCTAGGAACTTGCTGTGCTGAAGAGCCCAGGGTGTTCTTGGACTGCTGGTCACAACACTCTGATAGGTAGAGCCAGCCAAAGCTAGGGTAGTGGCTGCAGGATCCATCCTTGTTTGCATGTGCCTGCATCAGTGGCAGTGGCACCATGTAGGGGTGCTTGCTTGTTGACTACAGCAGGGTGCTATCAGGTGCCAGGATGCTGGCCTCCCTGCTGGAGTTGCAGCACCAATGGTGGGAGCACAGCTTGGGGGTGCAGGGAGTCCCCTCTGGCATCCATGCATGTGTTCATGCTGGTAGTGTTGTTAGCACATGGGCAGGATGGTCATGGGCACAGGACTGTTTACATCCTCTGTGTGTGTTCACACAGGTGGTTGTGGCTGCTCAGGGTAGTAGTGGATCTATTTTTCTCTGCCTAGTTTTGTGCCTGTGGCAATGTAGCATAGAGGCAGGGTACTGCCAGGGGTGGATCTAGCAAGCTCCATGCTCACCAACACTCCAACAGCAATAGTGATGTGGTAGGGGGAAGAGTGGCAGTGTGTACTCATGCTGACAGCAGTGACGTGGCAGGGTACACATGCACAGGCACTCAGGTGGGTAAAGGAAAGCAAAGTATACGCACAGAAATGCACTAGCAAGGTGATGTGGGGCTGACCATGGGCAAGTGTATGCAGGCAAAGTGGCACAGGGAATCTACAGTAGGGTAAGGGTGTAGGTGAGCTAGTGCATATCCATGAGGGCTGCTCTGCTGGGGCCCACTGTAGTCAGGTTGGGTTTACCAGCACAGGAGCTATAATGTGGGCACCTAGGAGGTACTCCCTGTGGGCACCCAAGGCTGCCCTGCAAGCAGGTGCAGCCAGGCTGGAGCCCCAGGAGAGGTCAAGAGACCAAAGGATGTTCAGATCAGAACAGCTCCGTCTCATGGGCAAGACCACCCTGCAGAGTTCAGTTCTGACAGTTTCCCTAAGGCTAAAGTCTCCCACAGGAGCAAGTTGAGCCTAGGGGGATGAATATCTCTGGCTGTGCACCACTGCCGTTGCTCCAGGACCATACCCTCTGGGCTCCACACTGGCTGGAGTTTTGCCCCTACCACTTCTCTAAGCAGCTCTCCCTGCCAACTCAAGTGTCCCTAGTGGTCATGGCATGTTCTCCTGCCATGATTCCATAGGCCCATGGTAAAAGCAGATTGCTCCTTGCCTGTCCAACTCACCTCTTTTCCAGGAGTTGTTGGGGGCCAGTAAGAAATTCCATTATGTGGTAGCCCTGGGCAGGGCTCCAGTTTCCACTTCCTTCAGCCCAGCATGCATGTTCTCCCTCTGTCCACTCCACTCTCAGTGCCTTCCCTCTGAAGATCTGCTAGAAGTACTCCAGTCTTCTCAATGTCCTGGTTCCTCAGTGGCAGATGTTCCTCCTGGCTAGGTCTAGTTGACCATCTTGCTGACAGACTTGAAAAGCTTATATATACATCTTAACATCAGATTCTGTTTCAGATTTCTATTAACCTATGTTAAATGGGACGTAGAACTTATTCTTATAGCTCTATTCTTCTGCTTCTTTGTACCAAATTAGTGTTATATAGATTATATATGTTACAAACCTAATAATATATTGTTATAATTATTACTTTATACAACTTTGTGTGTTTTTTTTTATTGCATTTTAGGTTTTGGGGTACATGTGAAGAACATACAATATTGTTGCATAGGTACACACGTGGCAGTG
>PVKP010031541.1:0-26873 GCA_004027715.1 Plecturocebus donacophilus | reverse complement strand
TTCAAACTTTAGAATTTATTTTGAAAAGAACATGTTTACTTTGTTTTCTCAAGGAGTTCTAAAAGATTAAAATATGTATGAGTAGAAAACTAACGGATCTGAAATTAAATATCTGATTGGGTCTTGAAGGGTGCTGTTTAGCCTTAGCATTATTTAGAAGTTTAGTAGATATATTTGTAATTTCTTACATATATACATGGACTGTCAAAGGATCTTCATTTTGGTTTTTGTTGAGCTTATTCTCTGAGATTTCACATCTGCCTCAGTTGAAGATAGCTGCAGGTTACATCTGGAATTAGCATCTCTTTCAATTAATCAACCTTGTTTTTCCAAAACAAATCTTGGTTTTCTCCTACACTAGCCTTAGAATGGCAAGCATTTGGAAAGTGCTTATGTTGGTGTTTTAAGACTCAAGACCTTCCGTGTGGGGGCTCCAGGAAGGGTCCTGCCTCAGAGTGAGCTGCTTTCAACCAGGTATATTTTCCTTAGATCCTGGGTCATGGATTCATGCAATTTTGTACAATTAACTTCTAAACTGTCTTTTATTCTCTAATCATGCTCTTTATAAGCTTCCTGCATGTAAAGCAATGAGGAGGAACAGTGACTTGTATAAACGCCATGCTTTACAGTTTACAGAATGTTTTCATACCCTTGAAAGGATCCCAGCACCTTACAAGGGGTTTTTGCTAATGAGTATGTTGAATAAGTGAATGACTGAATGAATGAATGGACCCATGATCTTATATGAGCCTGACAACATCCCTGGGACATATCCTCATTTTACAGAAAAGGAAATAGACATGTATCTTATAAAAGTCAACACCAACCCCTATATTTACTTTGTATGCTAATTATTTCTCTGACCTGGGATGATATAGTTCCCTTTAGTTAAATCAGTACAAAGAAAGCAGTTTCAGGAAGCAAATACACAAAAACATTCACCTCTTTCTGGTTTGCACAAAAGTGACTCTAGACTTATTCATTCAATCAAACAACACCAAGATCAAATGTCCCCTCTCTATCAGGGCTAGTATTGACATGCTGTACACTTTCTGTTACAGAACAAAAGAAGCATGTGGGCTAACTGAAATTAACCTGGTTTACATTTTCAGGAATTGAGTGAATCTTTGTGGGCCTGCTTTTCCTGACATTTCACTAGTGTTTCATTGAAGGCTCTATGCAGGGGCATAGTCTCGTTGCTGACTCCTCACCGATCCTATCCTTGAGCAGCATATATTTCAGTCACTGCTAAGCATGTACAATCACTCTATGTGTGCAATCCTTAGCATAAGACACAGGACCCACATGTCAATCAAACTGACCATCATTTGCATCAGGACTGTGCCATGGGCATTCCTCAAGGAGGGTGGAAGCACTTTGCTCTTGTCCACAATTGTGTATAGGCAATATCAGGTTAGTCAAGATGAATGGCGTGGCTATTTACCTTAAGGTGTGGTGATCTTTGCTGTTTTAGACCTCAACAATGATCATCTGTGACACTTCCTTCTGGGGCTGGCATTTCATCATCGAACAAACTCAGTTTCATTCCATGTGTCTCTTTTCTGTTCTACTACCTGCTGGCCACTTTCTCTGCATGTTTGTTCTAATCCAGAGGAACAGAGACTCTGATTCAGTCTGTCCATGGACAGGTCCTGTTAGATCATATGTGTTCTACCTGATCCAATCAGCTCTGGATGGGGCATCGTGTGGCCCCAGTATGCCCTCAGGCCCTGTTGGTAGCAGGGATGTGGCCGAATGGGTGTGGGGAGGTCTGCATACCAGTATGCATCTCATTCAGGCCCTTCATCCAGTGGTGCTGGATCTGGTTTGCATTGGCTCATAAGGACCAGCTGTGAAAATTTCAGGAATATTGTGAGCCAGTTGTTAAATATAGCTAGGATTGAAAATTAAATTATGTCAACTTACAATAAAACAAATTATATTAAAAGCAGAGGTAATAAATGCACAGAACTCCTTTTCTAATTATTTTACCACATTTTATTATTATTGATGCCTAATGATGGATATTACATAGCCCCATGGTAGCAATCCTATGTAATGGTGTGTGACCATGTTTCTCTTCTCAGCTGCACATTTACTGATGTCAGGTTGCTAGTCTAATACCAGCCATGGTGGGAACATTTACACCATACCAATTGTCAAATGAGTATAAACCAGGGCTTAATTTACTCTTTTGTTGGTCATCTAGACCTGGGGTCTCCAATTCCTGGGCCACAGACCGGTACTGGTCTTTGGCCTGTTAGAAATTGGGCTGCACAGCAGGAGGTGAGTGGTGGGAGAGTGAGCAAAGCTTCATCTGTCTTTACAGCTGCTCCCCATCGCTGGCATTACTGCCTGAGCTCTGGCTTCTGTCAGATCAGTGGTGGCATTAGATTCTCACAGGAGTGGGAGCCCTATTGTGAACTGCACATGCAAAGGATCTACGTTGTGTACTCCTTATGAGAATCTAAAGCCTGATGATCTGAGGTGGAACAGTTTTATCCTGAAACAATCCCCTCCCCAATGCTGGGCTGTGGAGAAATTATCTTCCATGAAACTGGTCCCTGGTACCAAAAAGGTTGGGGACAGCTGGTTTAGACTTAATAAATTAGTGGAGATTAAATTAGAAAGTGTGGCGTGTCCATGGTCATTATATTATAAGTAGCACAAGCAATTGAGGAAATATTTTTGCAGTGTTTAAAAGTATTATTTGACTCAGGAGAAAGGGTGCTCAGGCCATTGACAAACAAGTTAGGTTTCAAAACACAGCTTCATTGTTTTCTTTTTGTCTGTTGCTATAACATGAGGGAAAATACCAACCAACATTTTTTTTTTTTGAGATGGAGTCTCACTCTGTCACCCAGGCTGGAGTGCAGTGGTGCGATCTTGGCTCACTGCAACCTCCATCTCCTGAGTTCAAGTGATTCTTATGTTTCAGCCTCCTGAGTAGCTGAGATTATAGGTATGTGCCACCACACCCAGCTAATTTTAATTTTTTGTATTTTTTTTTTTTTAGTAGAGACAGGGTCTCATCAGGTTGCCAGGCTGGTCTCGAACTCCTAACCTCAAGTGATCCATCCACCTTAGCCTCCCAAAGTGCTGGGATTACAGGCATGAGCCACCATGCCCAGCCAACCAATGTTTGTTTCAAAATTGTATTTGTTGTCAATTGAACCATAGGTTGGCTGTGGATACAAGAGTTTGACAAAAATTGAGACAGCATCTTGTCAGTCAACTGGCCTTTTAAAATACTTTTTACTACAGAATTTATAATAAAGAGTATTGTATACTTGCTTATTATTTGCAAACTGTGTCACACATTTCTTGTGTTAGTAAAGTTTATAATAACCATATGTATGCATGTATATATGCATACTGTTTTTGGGAGACTGATTGTTAAGTGTTTACCAGCACCTCGGTGCTCTTGCCCACCCAAGGTACAGCCCATGGGCTGAGGGGAGCCCAGCAGGGACTGTGGGGAGGTAGCAGGGAGTGCAGAAAGTGCTGAGTGGGGCCAGCTCTCCTGCATGGGGGGTTGATGTGCAGAGAAGCCTTGGAACCCTGAGAGAGTGGGACTCATGTTCCTAGTGCTCCTAGACAGTGTAAAAGAAACATAAATCCCTGGATCCCTAAATCACTAAGCCAAAAGGAAAAGTCAAGCTGGTAACTGCATCAGGCAAACCGGTCTCCCATTCTATTCTTAAGGAAGATAGCTACAAAGATAAAGAAGCTACAACCTCCCTCACAATTTGCCCACAAGGAAATTCCTTGTGGAGAAAGGACAGGCAGAACTCAAAGTCGTCCCTCTGGCCAGGCATCGTAGCTCATGCCTGTAATCCCAGTACTTTGGGAAGCCGAGGTTGGCAGATCACGAGGTCAAGATCGAGACCATCCTGGCCAACATGGTGAAACCCCGTCTCTACTAAAAATACAAAAATTAACTGGGCGTGGTAGCGCGTGCCTGTGTTCTCAGGTACTCAGGTGGATGAGGCAGGAGAATCACTTGAGCCCAGGAGGCAGAGGTTGCAATGAGCCGAGATCAAGCCACTGCACTCCAGCCTGGTAATAGAGTGAGACTCCATCTCAAACAAAACAAAATAAACAAAACAAAACATGAAACAAAGTCGCCCCTCTGCTCACAGGAGACAAAGGCATGTCTAACGTGCTTCCTCGGCCCTATTGTTTGACTAAGCCATACTAAGGCATAAGAGACTTGGGTATTCAGTGAAAGACTAATCAGAAACTCAGAAGAATGCAACCATTTGTCTCTTACCTACCTATGACCTGGAAGTTCCTTCCCCGCTTTGAGTAGTCCCACCTTTCCTGACCAAGCCAATGCACATCTTACATATATTGATTGATGTCTCATGTATCCCTAAAATGTATAAAATCAAGCTCTGCCCTGACCACCTGAGGCACATGTGGTCAGGACCTCCTGAGGCTGTGCCACAGGCATGTCCTTAACCTTGGCAAAATAAACTTTCTAAATTGATTGAGACCTGTCTCAGATACTTTTTGGTTTATGGAAGGTTATGGTGACAGGCAGAGCTGCAGAGACCATCAACCGAGGAATGCCAGCCCAGCAGCTGGGTGGACAGTGCCTCTTCCTCCTCCCCACAGCAGCACTTAAGAGAAAGGAGAGAAGGTCTGTCATCCTCTCCTCCAATCCAAACAGAGCCTGAGCTCAAACATTTGCTCCAGGGAGGAGGGATGTAAATGATGCTGGAAATGAGGCTGTAAACTGGATTGAGTTTTTGTACCCAAAGCAAATGGAAAGTTTTGGATTCTGTTCAAGATATCATCAAGGAATGAAAAGGAAGATCCAACAATATATAGTTCTAAGTGGTGATTTTTAAAAATTCCATATTTCCATCTCACTGTTAGAACTAACTACTGAAAATCCTGGTTGAACTGGCCTTGAATAACTGTTAGATTTTTATTGTAAGTAAAGTTTTCCTCTTTTCTTTGTGGAAACCTCAGAGTCAAGTTAGTGACCGCCTTCATCAACTCACTATGTGGTATTTTGGGGCAATAAGCTATATTCTCTTCCTGTGCATATTTTACAATCACTCTAACTTCCTCAAATACTTATTCTTAACTTTGTATCATCAGTAGTTTGTAAATCAGCTCACCTTTGTATCATCAGTAGTTTGTAAGCTTACCTTTGTATCATCAGCAGTGTAAGTCATTTTTAGGAAGAGGAGAATTGGAAATAAATGAAGAATTGCACTCACTGAAGTAAGATGTAACTTTTTGGGAATTGAGATGGTAGAACAAAAGTTCATGACTGTTGATAATACAGTGAGTTTTAAATTTCTCTTCAAAGAATCAGTATGTCAGTATTTTCAATTTCCTTGTTCTTTGTTTTCCATTTTAAAGTTTAACTGCCTTGTTCTCTTCATCTCCTTGCCCTTAGTTTCAGTAAACAACCTTCCTGTCAGTTCTAATCAGTAGTTCATATCTGTACCCCTGGTCACCTGCTCCATCCTGAGTCAAGCCTGGTCACCTGCTCTGACCTGAGTCACCCCTGGTCACCTGCTCTGACCTGAGTCACCCCTGATCATCTGCTCTGACCTGAGTCACCCTTTAGTCACCTGTTCTGGAACCATCTTTCCCACTGAAACTGCTCACCTCACCATTCTGGCTTGCACCCCTGCTCTCTTTAAAATAGCCAGTCTGAATTAGCTTAGACTGTGTGGTTCAACTCTACTCAATAGGGGAATGACACAGCAGTAGGGGCTAACTGCATCAGGGATAAGAACCCCTTGCCTTCCCTTGTTCAAGGGTGCTCTCACCATTGCTCCAACCACAAAACGCACCCTTCTATAGAAGTAAATTACCTTGCTGAGAAAATTTATGTTCGAATGCTATTTCTTTTGCAGTATCGAAACTTTATTTCTAACACCATGAGATGTGCTAGAGGTGAAAACTGGTTACTGACTTTTGAAGAATCTATTATAGCTAGATGCTCAGATTCTGCAGATAAGGTGGATCTTTGGTTTATCATTTCATTTCTTTTTAACTTCAGGGTGGGAGCACTGAGTCAATAACACTTCTCTGGTCATGACCTATTTGTGTGATTGATTCATGAGAAGTGCCTCTTTTACTATACTTTTATCCCCATTTCAAATTCCTCATTCCTCTCCTTTTATAGATAACAATTTAAATGAATTTAACATTTATTTTCTTGTTCACATGCATTTTTGAAGACATGTACATTTTGTTTTGAGTGCATTTTTAAAGTTGGAATCTCTTCACGTTTTTATATTCTTTTATTCTACTGCATTTTCTCCCTGTGAAATGTCCTTTTTCTTTTTGCACTTTGGTTGTGATATTTTTTCAGATGAATTTGTTGGAGTTATTTTAAATATATATTCTCGATAGTACTCTGCCATCTACGTGTGGAATGGAAGTATCTTCCTCTAGTCGGTTGTTATAAAATCTTAAGAGTAGTTTAATAAATTT
Source organism: Plecturocebus donacophilus (assembly GCA_004027715.1). Classification (NCBI taxonomy): domain Eukaryota; kingdom Metazoa; phylum Chordata; class Mammalia; order Primates; family Pitheciidae; genus Plecturocebus; species Plecturocebus donacophilus. The sequence continues at coordinate 20,408 of PVKP010031541.1, read as the reverse complement.
TTATGGAGTGATAGGCACCAGGTCAAGAAGTAGAACCCTACTGGCCCAGCAGCCCCTCATGGATCCCCGCAATTGTAACTGCAATCCTGATCTCCAATATCGAAAGATCAATTTGTCGTTTTGACATTTCATATTGTTAAATACAGTGAGTTCCAAGTTTCTCTTCAGGTCATCTCTCTTGTTCTTTGTTCTCCATTTTAAAGTTTAACTCCTTGTTCTCTTCATCCCCTTGCCCCTAATTTCAGTAAACAACCTTCTCACCAGTTCTCATCAGTAGATTTTGGTGCACCCGTCACCCAGGTGTACACTGTACCCAAGGTGTGTAGTCTTTTATCACTCACTCTCCCCCTACCCCTTCCCCCGAGTCACCAAAGTCCATCATATCATTCTTATGCCTTTGTGTTCTCATATGAAACCTTATTTTCCAATACATGCAATTAAGGCTATAAATATTCTGCTAAGCACATCTTCAGTTGTATTCCATAAGTTTCATCTGTAATATTTTCACCACCATTCAATGTAAAATATTTTCTGATTTAAATTTTAATTTCTTTTTTTGACTGGTGGATTATTTAGAACTCTATTGCTTATTTTACAACATTAGAGGAGCTTAGTTTTATTTTCATGACTGTTTTCTAGAGTAAATTCACTATGGACAAAAAATTCATTAACTCATATACTATATGAGTTAATCCATTTAAAAACTGGAATTTTATGGGCCAGCTAATTGTCAATTTTGGAAAATGTTCTATATGAACTCAAAAAGAATATATATTCTACCATTGCTGGGAGAAATTAGATACATTTGTGACTAATATTGTTCAAATCAATCTGTAGATCAAGGAAGGATGTGTCTGATTGTTCTATTAGATACCAAGCAAAGTGTTTCAGTGTTCCAGTCTGCCTGTGTACATCTCTTTTTAGTCCGTCAATTTTTTTTTAATATTTTGAATCTATGCTATTTGGTAATGCAAATTCAGAACTGTTACAGCTTCCTAGTGGACTAAACTTATTATGAAATATCCCCACATTTCTCAAGTAATGGTTCTTGTATTATGGTTTACCTTGTCTGACATTTGCGTAACTCTGCCAGCTTATTTATTTATTTATTTTAAGAGACAGAGTCTTGCTCTGTGACCAAGGCTAGAATGCAGTGGCACCTCAGCCTCCTAAGTGACTGGGATTACAGGTGTGTGCCACCACACCCAGCCAGTGTTTTGAAAATATATATATACATTTTTTGTAGAGACAGAGTCATGCTATGTTGCCCAGGCTGGGCTCAAACTCCTGGCCTCAAATGATCCTCCTGCTTTAGCGTCCCAAAGTGCTGGGATTATAGGCATGAACCACTGCACTTGGCCTTAGCTTACTTTGACTGGTGATTGCATGGTATATCTTTCCCTATCCTTTTAATTTAAATATTTCTGTGTGTGTTTTCTGTAAAAAACACATGTAGTTGGGATTTGCCATTTTATCCAGTTTGACAAAACTGTATTAAAAAAATTAATAGATTTTATTCTTTGGGGAAGTCTTAGGTTTATGGAAGAATTGCGTAGGAGGTACTTAGAGTTTCTGCGCACCCCCTCAGTGTCCCCATCCTCTCTCATTAACGTTTTGCATTAATGTAGCATAGTTGTTATAATCAATGAGCTAATATAAATACATTATTGTTAACTAACATCTATACACCACAATAGAGCTCACTCTTTGTGTGGTATATTCTATGGGTTTTGACAAATGCATAATGACATGTATCCTCTATTATAGTATCCTGCAGAATAGTTTCACTGCCTTAAAAATCCTGCATGCCCTGTCTATTCATCTCTCCCTTTCTCTTCAACATCTTTGTATTTAATTTTTTAATTGACGTTTTAAATTTAACTACATGCAGTAAGTTACTAACATGTTTTACTTTAACTCTACCTCTTACTACTGGATTTCTATTTGTTCTGCGTGTTCCATGATACTATTTCTTTCCTTTTTTGATTATTTAAGTATTTTTAAAATTTTCTTTCTCTCCTCTATTAGTTTGTGACTTAGACACTCCTGTACTGCAAAGTTATCCTAGAGATTTCTGCACACATCCTTATATTTTTGGCATCTAATATAAATGAATATTCTTAATGCTTCTGAAACAACATGAGAACCATGGAATACTCTAACTTTATTTACTACTTTCACCACGACATGCTGCTGTTGTCCTATATTTTATTCTATATCTATTTCAAAACCACAAGACATTATTTTTTCTTATACAGTGAATATTCATTTGTATTTACCCACCTATTCATCTTTTCCATTGCTCTACATTCCCTCCTGTGTTTCTGAGTTCTGTATGAGAGCATTACTTTCTGGCTTAAGAATGAAGGCAGCCAGATATTAAGACAAGCTTCCTTCAAAGAAGCAAAAATCAGACTGCTAACTTCTCAACAGAAAACAAGACTGCTTCTAGTGTGTCCATTCTCCCCTGTTAAAAGACAGAAGACAATGAAACACTTTCAAAGTCTGAATAACTGCCAACTAGAATTCTGAACATATAGCTGAAGGGCAGATTAGATACTATGAAGAGAGAATTAGTAAATTGGAAGACACATAAGAAGAAAATATTCAGAATAAACACGTAGATATTAAAAGGATCAAAAGTATGAAAAAAAGTTTAAGAAACAGAAGGGATATGGCATAAAGTTCATGTGGAAGTGGTCATCTTGAAATAGAATAAATGTCCCTTAAAAGTGAAGACAAATAAAGATATTTCCAGATTACCAAAATCGGAGAGAAAAGATCATAAGTAGACCTGCACTAAGGGAAAGCCAAATGGTATCCTTAAGCTTTTAATAATGTTATCTCCTAACAAAGGGATGTATTTATTTATTTGCTTCTGGAAGGCAGCATAGCACATCAACTAGTCAAGCTGTTCAGGTGGTTGATTGCTAGATGGCAGTCCTTTTGTGAACTAGCCTATTGCTTCTTCATCTTTCCTGCTAGGGAGCAGTCTTTAGGGTCCCATTTGAGAGCTTGGTGTATTCACAAGGGCCCCTCCCTATGATTGGGCCCATGACACCAGTTTTTGTACCCCCACACAGCAGGGACACTGAAAAGGAGGGCCTTCGGTCTTTCCTTTTGGTAAAGGACAAATGCAACACAAATGCGGGGCTCACCTCTCTTGGCTTTATTCTTCTTCTAGATCCTTCTTCAGACAAATGTTGTCTGTATGCTTTTTAACTTTTACAGTTTTTCTTAGTGGAAATGTTGGGCCTGAAACAACCTAGTCAGAATACGTTGGAAAGTGAATTATCAGAATCCATTTTTAATACAGTTGTCCCTCAGTATCCTCAGGGGATTGATTCCAGGACTCCCTGCACATACCAAAATCTGAGGATGCTCAAGTCCTTGATATAAAATGGTGAGGTATTTGCATATAAACTACATATAGCCTCCCATATGCTGTAAATCAAGCTTGTCCAACTCACAGCTCATGGGCTGAATACAGCCCAGGATGGCTTTTAATGTGGCCAAACACAAATTTGTAAACTTTCTTAAAACATTATGAGTTTGTTTTGCGATTTTTTGTTTAGCTCATCAGCTATCGTTAATGTATTTTATGTGTGACACAAGACAATTCTTCCAGTGTGACCCAGAGAAGTCAAAAGATTGGACTCCCCTGCTTTAAATAATCTCTAGATTCCTTATAATACCTAATACAATATAAATGGTATATAAATAGCTGTTGCATTGTACGGTTTAGGGAATAATTACAAGAAAAAAACTGAATGTGTTCAGTGCAGTCACCTTTTTTTACTGACTATTTCAATCTGCAGTTGTTATTTGAATCTACAGATGTGGAACCCATGGACAAGGAGCACTGACTGTATATGAATGATATCATGATATATATTTCATATACATCTCATTTGGTTTCTTATTTTTCACTAGCATCCATGTTTATTTGCAAGTTTCCCTCATATTAGTAAATATTCTTATAATTCTTTTTGTCCCTCTTCATTGTTGCATATGTCAGGAAACACACATGTACACACACACACAAACACACACACACGGTGCTTCTGACACCCTACCCCCATAAATACTGCCATAATGAATATCTTTATGCATGCCTCCTTATGCATGTGTGCTATACTTCTTTGTGATATCTACCCAGGCACAGAATTTTTCTGCCTCAGGTGGTGTGCTCTTATCTAATTTGTCAGTAATGCCAGATCATTCAAAATAGTTGGTATACTCTGTCCCCTCTCCAGCAGCACATCAGGGGGCCTGTGATCCCATATTTTCAGCTTTTTGTTTATGCTCATCTTCAGTTGTAGAGTGATTTCTTATAGTTGTTTGGATTTGCATTTTCCTGATGCAAACTAATGAATTTGAATAATCATCATACGTTTTTAGTTTTTTGAGTTTTCTCTTTCTCTTTGTCTCTTATAGATATTTTGCCATCCTGTTGTTTATTGAAACATTTTCCTAGAAGGTCTGTAAGAATCCCTTGTATGTTACACAGGTGCATCCCATGTCAGTTTTTGACATTGTAATTGTTATCTAATGACTTTGTCCACAGTTTGCTTCCTTGAATACCAATCTTGAATTTTAATGTATTCAAATTGATCATTTTTGCCATACAATGTATGCTCTTAAAATTTTGTTCCAGAAGCAATTTTCCAATCAAATTACAAAATATCATTCTACATTTACTTCTATTAACTTTATAATTTTACCTGTCCCATTTGGTTTTTAATCTAAATATAGTCCACTCTCAAATGTGGTTTGGTATAGGCACCCAATGTAACTTTCCTTCAGATAGTGAGGCAGTTTTCCCAAGATCGTCTGCTGAATTGGTCCTATGTCCATAGATACGTGTTATTCACATGCACTAAATTCCCATAGCATTGTTTCTTCCTGAGCTGTTTATCTGTCTTCCTCATCTAGTTGTCCATCCTACAGCAAATGCCACATTCCTGTGATCTTGAAGTATGTCTTAATATCTGTTAAGGCAAATCCCCTGTTGCTTCTTTGTAAGATTGATTTAAATGTTGGGCTTTTATTTCTCCATGTTATTTTAAAGTGAGTTAATGAGTTTCTTAAAAAAGATCTGAAATTTTGATTGAATTGCATTGAATTTATATATAGTTTGGTGATAAAGGATATCTTTATAACATTACATCATCTCGGCCAAAAGTAGAACATCTCTCCATTTATTTATACCCTCTTCTGTTTCCTTCACCATAATTTTGACATTTCACGATGAAAACATTGTATATTACTGGTTAAGCTAATTTAAAAATACTTAAGAATGCACTGCTCTTGTGAATGGGCTATTACTTTAAAAAAATGTTTTTTGCTCTTATTGCTGAATAACAGATAGAAAAATGCTTTGGGTTTATGGAGTTAATCAAGTAATCAGAAATTGGAGGGCCAATCTTTTTAGCCTAATACTTTGTGGAGCCAAGTTTTCTAAGTAGATAATCATTCAGTGATGATGGTTTTATCTCTTCTTCTTTCATTCTCATACTCTTTATTTGTTTTCTTTCTTTGTACTGTTGGCCAGAGCCTCTGACAACATCTTCAGCAGAACCAGTAAAAATTAGCAATTTTGTCTTATTATCTAGCAAAAAGTGTTTCCCAAGTTTCTCCATCAGGAATAAGATTGGCTGCAAGTGTTTGGGCATAAAGCATGATCAAATTAAGGGAGTTCAATTCTTTGCCCAGTTAGCTAAGAATTTTTTTCACTAATAGGTATGGAGCATTATTAAATATTTCTATATCAATTGAGATAATCACATGCATTTTTCTTCTGTGATCTATTATTGCTCAGTGTTACTGTCAGAAGCTAATTCTATGACTATATGGAGTGGGTGAGTATGGGAGAATTTTTCTTTAGGAAATATTTTTAAAAAGAATTTTGTTAACTGTCCCAAACTTTTAATCTTTACCTCCAAGTTTGCAACATTAAACTGGTGCTTAGAAGAGGACTCTTTAGGCCAGGCGTGGTAGCTCACGTCTATAATCCCAGCATTTTGGGAGGCTGAGGCAGGCAGATCATGAGGTTGGAGATTGAGACCATCCTGACGAACACGGTGAAACCCCGTCTCTACTAAAAATACAAAACATTAGCCAGGTGTGGTGGCGCACACCTGTAGTCCCATCTACTCAGGAGGCTGAGGCAGTAGAATCGCTTGAGCCTGGAGGCAGAGATTGCAGTGAGCTGTGATTGCACCACTGCATTCTAGCCTAGGCAACAGAGCAAGACTCCATCTCAAAAAAAAAAAAAAAAAAAAGGACTCTTCAACACAGGTCTCCAGCTTCTGGGCCATGGACTGGTACTGGTCAAGGCCTGTGAGGAACCAGACTTTGCAGCAGAAAGTAAGCAGCGGGTTATCCAGAGACGCTTCATCTGTATTTACAGCAGCTCCCCATTGCTCACGTTACTGGCTGAGCTCTGCTTCCAATCAGAACAGCAGCAGCATTAGATTCTCATAAGACCATGAACCCTATTGTGAACAGCACATGTGCGGGATCTAGGTTGTGAGCTCCTTATAAGAATCTAATGCCTGATGATCTGTCACTGTGTCCTATCACCCCCAGATGGGATTGTGTAGTTGCAGGGAAACAAGCTCTGGGCTCCCACTAATTCTATATGATTCTACATTATGGTGTTGTATAATTATGTCATTGTATATTACAATGTAATAATAGCAGAAATAAAGTGCACAGTAACTGTAATGTACCTGAATCATCCCGGAACCATCTCCTCCTCCTCCCCACCAGGCCCATGGAAAATTTGTCTTCCACGAAACTGGTCCTTAGTGCCAAAAAGGTTAGAGACCTTGTTCTTCAAGATTAGTTTATAGTCCAACCTGGATGCTATTGGTTTATGAAGGTTAATCAAGTAATCAGAAATTGGAGGGCCAATCTTTTTAGCCTAATACATTGTGGAGCCAAGTTTTCTAGGTAGATAATCCATGAGGACTCCAAAATGCTCTTGGAGTCCTCTTGTCATTAAAAATAATTTGCATTGGCCAGCAAGGTGGTTCATGCCTATAATCCCTGAGCTCTGGGAGGCTGAGGCAGAAGGATTGCTTGAGCCCAGGAGTTCAAAGTTATAGTGAACCCATGACTGTACCACTGCACTCTAGCCTGAGCAACAGAGCAAGACCTTATCTCAAAAAAAAAAAAAAAATGCATCCTTATCTCAAAAAAAAAAAAAAAAGATGCATTATTCTATCTGAGAACATTTCAGCAATTATACTTACTGTTGGTATGAAAAAAGAGGTGCAGAGAAAAATACAATGTGAGATATAATTAGAAGCGCCTGTGCAAAATGTCAGCTCAGCTTCCCCTCCTCCTGCTAGTGCTTCCAAAAATGTAATTCCTGGAACCTTTGTGTTTATTTCTAGTCTATCCAAATGCATTTTATGAGCCGTTTCCCAAAATATCTGTTGGATCTCCTTTGGCCATCATAATCAGCTCATAAATGGAGCTCATCAGCTGTAGGACAGGAAGATACTGGTGCTTCTCAGCCACGAGGGCCATAATGTGGGATTCCTCTCTTCCAGCCACTGAAACCAAAGAGGAGATGCTGGCTGGGACAGCTCGGCTGCAACCAAAACCATCCCGGTAGGAGGCTGAAGTAAGTCTGTGGCTCCTGAGATATTTTCAATCTCCTGCAAGGCTGGCTTTAATCTAAAGCTCAATAAAACAAAACAAAACAAACTCTCTGCTTAGCTTTCAGTAAATAGATGTCATTTCTTGTCGTCACTTGTCTATTGTTACAGCTAAGTGAGTAGTTCTTGGGATGACATCATACCTAACTGTGCTCCCATTTTAAATTACCCTTTGTTGCAAAGCCTCATAAATACTGAGCTGCATTATTACATAAACCGAAGGCTGATGGGTCACCCCATTTGTCTTGTGGAAAATGAGTGTGTTCTGTGATCGTGGGAACAGCCCGTTCTTGGGAGAGGCGTCTTTCACTTCCGGTGAGGATTGGTCTCTGTTTCAGTTATAAAGAGAAGGGTCTGTCCCTTCACCCTGTTTGGCAGAAAGCTTTTTTCTGTCACATTTGCTGCTGCTGTGGGTTCTGTGGTTTTTAAGAGAGCAGAACTGTTTAGCCATTCTGGTTTCCTCTTTTTCTGAAAACCCAGTATTAACTTCTCATGGACTGGTACTTTGTAAAATTTGCCTTTGAAAAGCATCCTGTGTTGTGAAATGCTCACATACACGTCTGGAAGTATCCTTCTGCAACGGGTACTGTCAGGCAGCAGGAGAGGCTGCTGTTTGTTCTGCGGACAGCTTCGTTTCTTTGCTGCCTCCTTCTCCCCGGTGGGTGTGCAGGCAGCACATCTGGGGGCCTGAGGGAGCTTCTCCCTTAGGCCTGGGCTTTGAAGGCCCAGTGGGCAGGTGTGGGGTCTGGACAGCTCCAACTAACTGGCAGCCTGGACAAATCGTCCAGGCCCTTAACTTCATCCATGACAAGAATTTTGGGCTAGGTGATCTCCAAGGTGCCTTTCAGCTCTCAATTTTTTATTTCATTTCCTTCTTGCCACCACTGCTTTTATTGATGGAGGGGTGCAGTGAGCTCCAGAGGAAGTATGCTCTCTTTAAGTTTCTTGTGTCATTCCAAAGCATGACATTGACGCTTTAGGATGTTTTAGGATGTGGAGTTTAAGGCAGAGCAGTGTGTTCTATCTAAAACCTTCCCTCTGGAGCCCACATTGAGAAGACTCCTGAAAATTCCATACAATTGTTCTTTTTTTTTTTTTTTTTGAGACAGGGTCACCCAGGCTGGAGTACAGTAGTGTGATCACAGCTCACTGCAGCCTCGACCTCCTGGGCTCAAACGGTCCTCTCACCTCAGCCTCCCAAGTAGCTGGGACTACAGGTGTGCACCACTGCACCCAGCTAATTTTTGTCTTTTTTTTATAGTTGGGGTTTGCCATGTTGCTCAGACTGGTCTCGAACGAGACTGCCTGCCTTGGCCTCCCAAAGTGTTGGGATTACAGGCATGAGCCACCATGCCCAGCCCATAATATCATTCTTCATTGTGGCAGAATAACATCTGAAATGTGAATTGCTGTTTTTCCTTCCCTGTATTTCCTTAGTCCTTCTGCCTGTTCAAGCCAAGAGCCTCCAGTGTGGAGTGTCCAGGCCTTCCAGCAGGTTCAGAGGGGTTTTCCTAATGCAGGTTTCCAAACACCCAATTGGTTATAGAAATTGGATGTAGGTGTTGAAGGGCATGAGGTAACACTGTGTGCTTTTGGGGAAAAATGGAGAGAGAACTGGCCAGACCAAAGTCAATCCCAATAGACTGGGGAGGAAGGCATGAGTTTTCTGGGCTCTGCCAGCTGTGAGGTCTTGGCTGGGCTCCTCATTGGTGACCTCGATGTGGCTGACTCCAGAGGGCATGAGAGTAGGGAACCCCAGGGTTGAGGGTGTCCAGCCAGAGTCTGGTAGGGAAGAGACCACGGGCCTGGGACAGGGATGGGCTGATGACTGCCCTGACCTCACCCTGCCCGGTGCTGCCCCTCCTTCTTTGCTTGGCCTCAGGGCCATGACTTTTAGGAAATAAAAGTGACTTTTCTCACATATCTGAATATGGGGCTTGCAATTTGCTCCCTCCACAGTAATTTCCAGTGGGGTTTTCCAGCCTGGAGGGCTAGCGCACATTATTTTAGCAAAGGCTGTGGAAAATTCTAGGACATCAGTGCAGCGGTAGACACAGGCACCCCACGGTGAGGTGCAGGGCACAGGAACAGTGACAGACACCCAGACAGGCAAGGCAGAGGGGAGGTGCGGTGAGAGGTGACGTGAGGACAGGCAGCTCCTGCAGAAGGCCTGGATGGGACGCACGGAGGGAGTTCCTGCAAAAGCTCTCCCTCCCAGCAGCCTGGAAGAAATCCTCACAGCAGGTGAGGAGGACAGAGGAGGTGGCCATGACTACTGGGGCAGAGGGACAGTGGGGACACTGTCCCAGTTCACTTGCATGAGGAGGGATCACTGGTCTCAGCTGAAGCCACTGCTGCGCAGTTGACTCAAGGCTGGAGCTGGGCAGGCTGCCGAGGTGGTGTGAGGGGTGTGGACTGGGGAGCCAGACAGCCAGGTTCTAACGGCACCTCCGCCTTGCCGACACAGGCCACTTAATGTCCCCTTAACTCAGTCTCCTTGCCTCTGAGAAGAGGGTAACAGCTCTGTCTGGGTCCGTGTGGATGGTGTGCAGAGTGAGGGCTACAGTCAGCTCAGTGGACTTTAAAAACCCTCAATAGCAATGGCCTAGGTGGGTGGTTGCCAGGTGCTGGGGTGGAGGGGTGGGGAGCAACCACTGAATGAGACAGAGTTTCCTGTCAGGGTGATGAAAATGTTTCGGAATTAGACAGAGGTGGTGGTGGCACAACATTGCGACTGTGCTAAATGTCACTGAATGGCTCACTTTTCAATGACAAACTTTGTCATGTGAAACTCTCTCTAATTTTAAAAAATGTTACACATTTTGAAAAAAAACAAAGAACCCTCAAAGCAGTGGGGTGATTTGAAAAAGCCGAAACCCTAGGTAAGTATGGTTTAGGTCAGGAAAAAAAATGGTGTTAGCACTTGTTATGGGTTGAATCTTGTCCCCTTGAAAGATACTGAGGTCCTACCCTCAGAATGCATGAATATGAACTTATCTGGAATTAGGCTCTTTGCAGATGAACAAGTTAAGATGATTATTAGGTCACTGGGGTGTGCCCTATCCAATATGACTGTTGGCCTTATAAACAGGAAAATTTGGGCACACAGATAGAAATAGACAGAGGGAAGAGGGTGTGAAGACACAGGGAGAAGACAGAAAGGCCCATACAGCCCCCAGCAGGAACAAACCCTGTCTATGTTGGCCTTCTGACCTCCATAACTGAGATGATACATTTCTTTTGTCTGAGCCACCTAGTTTGTGAGACTTTGTTAGGGCAGCTCCAGGAAACCAAGACAGCACGAGTGGCCTCTCGATGCCTAGGTTGGTCGCCATGCATGACCTGGCACTCCCTGGTAGACTTCACCTCCAGGAGGATGCAGAAAGATGGTATTCCTGCCCCCACCATTTGAGTGTGAACTGAACCTAGTGACTGCTGCTGGCCAATAGGATATGGTGAAGATGATGGGATTTGGTCACCTCACAGGGTAGCACCTTGACATCGATCTGCCAGCAGACTCGTCTCTTCGGCTCACAAGCCTTGGTGGGGCACATTGCTTTGTTGTAGAGGCTCCATAGGAGCTGATGGTGGCCTCCAGACAGCAGCCATGGGCATATGTTATAAAATATTCCCAGACCATCAGTTCAGAGGTAGGCCAGGGAATGCACAAGCCACAGGCACCACTGAGTGACGGGCAGAATGCAGGTATCACACCAACAACCACATGCGCTGGGAAGCACGCTCTTCCCCAGTCCACTGTGAGCTGTGAAACAACTCGCTGGCACCTTTTTAGAGACCATGAAGCGAAGGACCTAGTATAGCTGTGCCAAGATTTCTGATCCACAGAAACCACGAGATGCATGGATGTTGTTTTCAAACAGGACGTTATAGGGTAATTTGTTAGGCAGCAAGAGATAAGCAACACATGCTCCTTATGGCCTATTGATGTAAAATGCCAGGTTTCTGTATTCTTGTCCTGCCAGCTTGTAGTTGCTGGGTAGGATAATAGGAAGCCTTTGTCAGGGCCAGGGCCAGAGTCAGAATGTCTGGGGGTGGGGCTTAGGCAGGGAGAGCAAACCAGAGGAAGACTGGCAGGAGAGACTCTGTCTTGGGCCTACAGCCACTTCACATGACAGCAGACTGAGAAATCCTTACCGGTCCATGTCCAAGGATGCGGCTTTACCTTGCATCTCCTGTTTCCTAGACAGAATTCCCTTATTCATGGGAATTCAGCTCAGAGAATAATGTTCAGCCATCCAGAAACACATCGCTATGAGAGGGGGCATTTTTTCCATCCATGATATCTTCAGCTTCATTTGTTTTATGGCTTTTACTGAAAGTTCCTGAAGTTTGCCACAAAAATCAACCCATCAACACCCTCTGGATTTTGTTTCCTTTTCTACTGAGATCCTAACATGCCAGATGGCCAGGTTTCTGATAAGAAGTAAACGAAAGGACCCAGTGCAGGTGACCTAGCTTCTGCTTCATCTAGGGCGCTAAGAGGAGTGTCTAAATATTAAATAAGAGTATAAGGGGAAGGTGTTAATTACCCATGGATTTCTGCTCTTACAGATATTTTCGGTAAAATCCTGGTTTCATTTGCTTTCAGTTTTTGTCGAGCAAGGTTGTTGTGAATTGCTCTTGTATTGCTGAGAGAGTTTCAGGATGTGCCAACTTTACCAGCCTGTAAACCCAGTTCACATTACATTATGCTACTGCCAAAATCAAGCATCCTTCAAGCCCCCACCTGCCTTTTCATTCATTTATTTATTCAAAAATATGCATTGGGTAGAGGAGATAGATACAATGGCATACACAGCCAGGTTTGTGGCTTCGTGAACTTAAATTTTAGTTGGGAAGATGGACACCAATCACATCATAAGATCACACTGCCTTGTGACCCAAGCACAGCTCCAGGTGCTGCAGGGAAGGCTCCAATAGGGTGACAGATCTGGGACTGAACTCCAAATGGGGAGAGGAATTGAGCAGGCAGAACTCAAGAGGAAGAGCATTTCTGGCAGAGAGGGAGGCAAGAAGGAACGATGTGAGCATATGAAGACAGAAGGAAGCTGCTTCTCTAGGGAGCAAGGGAAGCATGTCTGGACAAAGGCTGGAATGAGAAGGACACTCAGGAAATTTTGTACAGATTTCTGGTTAGAAGTGGTAGGCTTATAAAAAACGATGAGTTCGTGTCCTTAGTAGGGATATGGATGAACCTGGAAACCATCATTCTCAGCAAACTGACACAAGAACACAAAATCAAACACCACATGTTCTCACTCATAGGCGGGTGTTGAATAATGAGAACACAGGGACATATGGAGGGGAGCATCACACACTGGGGTCTGTTGTGGGGAACTAGGGGAGGGACAGCGGCGGGTAGGGAGCTGGGGAGGGATAACATGGGGAGAAATGCCAGATATAGGTGATCGGGAGGAAGGCTGCAAACCACATTGCCATGTATGTATCTATGCAAAGATCTTGGATGTTCTTCACATGTACCCCAAAACCTAAAACGCAATAAAAAGTATGTATATATTAAAAAAAGAAAGAAGTGGCAGGCTTAACACATTGAGTCACCCTTATTCCTGAAATACCACTAAAACAACAAAAAAGTTTTTATTTTTTAAAAATGTAGACTCACAAGGATATAATGAAAGAAGAGAGAACAGTAATACAATTGTATAAGCAGGTGAACCTATACAAGGAAAGCAGAGAAGCAATCTAATATACACCTCAGCCCCTACAAACTCCATGACAAGGTTTTATGCAGGTGGTTCAGACACCCAGACACCAGGCTTATTCCCCACTGGACTCCTGATATCTCCTCCAGGAAAGAGACTAGGAGAACCTTGTTCTAGAGAAGAAGGTTCTGATTGTGGTCAGCCAGAGATGAACACTTAGCATGTTCACCTTAGGGTACAAACACTTAGAGAGCATTAAGAGTAGAACACGGGAGTTTCCCCAAAGATGCAGCCTGGACCATCACCTGCAGTGGAGACTGATCCTTACAGTAGCCACACAGCCAGCAGCCCCACCTACACACAGAGCTTCGAGCTTGCAGTCTGCTTTTCAAGGCCTGGCACTTAGATGGAGACCGATTGCCAAGGATTATCAGACAGTCAGGGGAAACAGCTGCTTGGCATCTGGGTGCTCTAAACAAAGGCAGCTCCTGGCACCACCCCGAGCAACTTTGACTTAATTGTCCTGGGGTGGGGCCTGGAGAATGTGTTTGTTTCTTTCTTTGTGTTTTTTGTTTTTGTTGGTGAATTGCTTTTAAACTCTCCAAATGATTTAATGTTCAGGTGGGACTGAGAACAGCTGACATAGTTCATTGAAGGAGTATGGAATTAGGGATCAAAACACCTGCGTTCAAGTCCTCATCCACCAGTTGGCAGCCATTGATAGCTATAGGCATGAACATAGAGATGGGGGCATCAGAATCATCCCAGAGCTTGCAAGAAGGCAGAGCTCCACCTCCAGCAGATCTGATGCAGCAGCCTCAGTGGGGAAGGCCCAGAATCTGCACCTCTGATAAGTTCCAAACGCTGCTGATGCTGCTGGTGCCGGAGTCACACTGTGAGAACCCCTGCCTTAGTGCTAAGTATGCTGGGCATGGATGCAGACCCAGATGCTCCACTCCGGATTTTTCCATTCGCTGGCTGTGCAATATCAGGAATATTACCTAAATTCCCCCATCTTCACTTCCTGCGTCTATAAAATCTGCATCCTAGCGCACTCACTGAAGCCGCTCTTGTGGGAGGAGAGGAGAGGACCCAGGAGAGCTGAGGGCTCCGTGCTGGACGAGGAGCAAGGCTTTGTGTCGTCACTGGGCATCTCCCTCAATCTTGCCTTCGTTAGAGCCCAAACTAAATAAGATGAATATAGCTCTGAAACTACAAGGTGCAAACGAAACCCAGCTTGCACATGACACTGCTTTGAAAACGGCAAAGAGCCACACTGCCGTGAACCACCCGTGATATTGTTACTATCACCAAGGAGCTGGAGTAATCTCAGGGTTCTGCTTAATCCCCCTTTAAATGCTCTTCCTAGGTGTCATTCAATATATACTAAAGAGGGGTTTTCGTTACTGCTTTCTTACAGCAGCCTAAAGCAGGTGACACCGCCTGCAACAGCGCGCTGAGCCTCCAGCTCCACGTAGGTGAGATGGGATAAAAACTTACTTCCCAGGGCCATTTTCAAGGTCAAACAAATTCTCATCAAAATGTTTTATACTGAAACTTACTATTTAGAAAGATGAGCAGATGTTAATAGTATTATTATTAGGATGAATGTAGAACTCTTGGAATTAAGATTCAACATGAAAGAGGTGACATCTCAGGTTTGACAGGCATGATAGTTTTTCTCTTTCAATGTGACAAGAGTCTAGCAGTCTTTCCATTTATGGTGCTCTGGAATGCTTAATTTATAAAATTCTGGGTTCAAATTTGTAGTATTCTGGGAGGAAAATTGTTCAACAAATGTTATAAAGCTATCAGAGCTTTATATTTAGCTATTTAGCTTTATGTATTATTTTATTTACACCCAGATATCTGTGTTCTTCAACAGATACACATGGGCTCCAACTCTGGGCGAGGCCCTATGGCAGGAGAGGAATCTGTGCAATGAAGAAGACCTGGCCCCACCCTCAAGGGTCTACTGGGTGCTGCAGGCAAAGGGAGGAGCCAGCCCCATGCAGTGTGGCTCACCATGATGGGAGAAGCAGGCCGTTGTGGAGCTGCAGAGGACAGCCCAGGGCCAGGCGTGGGCTGGGTGCCAGAGAAATGCCTCCAAAGGAGGTGCCAGGCAGCCCAAAGGAGTGGATGAGCAGGGGCTTCTGGGCCCCAGGAAGCCTCTTCAATGAAAGAAGGCGTGCTGTTTTGGGGGAAATGCAAAGAGACTCTAACACTGTTTAACCTTTCCTCCCCAGCTACCATCACTTGGTATTGCATGGGTACGATTTATCGCCATGTCAACTGTTTTCCTTTTCATGCATCCTCCCTGTCCTCATCTTTATGCAGGCATGTTTTACATGGTTGCATGCAGGTTATGTTCTTTTCACTTAACTTTGTATCTTTAATTTGCTCGAAGTTGGCTTAATTATAAATTCAGTGACAGTATACAAGTTCTGCAGTTAATGCAAGCTATCTATTTCAGCATTTCTACATTGTTGGCAGTTTCTATTGTTTTAACTGCTATAAATCTTGCTGCATTCCCATATTTATGAATACACCTTCGGCTTCATCAATCATGGTTCTGTAACAAAATGAACAGGAGAAAACAGACCCTGACCTTGAATTCTAGGTTTGCCACTTCCTGGCTGTGACAGTGGACGAGTTATTTCGCCCCCCTGGGATTCATTTCCCCATCTGTAAAATGGGAACAAGGACACTATCTACCTTAGAGTGTTGTTGTGAAGGTGGAAGGAATGAACACATCAGTGCTTAGAACATTCCCCAGCACATGGGAGGATATATTAAGATTCTCAACCTAAATAACAGAGAGAGGCTCTCTAAAAGAAGAGATGTTTTATTTGAGAATAGAGCATCACTATATGCAATGCCATAGCAAACTAAGTGTGTGTTCAGGAAGGTAAAGAGATGAAGATTTTCAGAGGAAAAAAATGGAGGGTTATGTAATTATTTTGAAATAATTATCATTGGCTACAGAGATCCATAACAAGGGTGATGCTGTTCCAAGGTTGGACAGGCAGTTGCTGGGCAGATATCCTTGCAGAAGTATTTTTTGTGAGAGACTCTGGTCTTTGAGCAAGGTTGTGGTTTTTGTAGTCTTTTCCTGTTATCAGGCATACAAGTATGAGAATCCTCTTCTTGGCCTTCCTTAGCTCTATTTGTCAGGGTTTTCTTAACATTAGTGACTCCATTTTGATTCTGAGAACCTTCACACTATTAAAGAAAATATTCTTTTTTATTTTTGCATCTGTTGGTTAATAACAAAGTGTTCTATGGGTTGAAATAGTTTTTCCACAAATCTGTTGAGTTTAATTTTTTCTAATCAATTTCTGTAAGTTCTTTATGGACTCATATTTTCTGGTAGTATTTATCTTAGCCTGTCCTCATTTATATATTTTAAATGTTTTAAATTCTTTTGAATATCTTTTTGGTGATTTATTACATCGAAGCTCGTAAATTAATCTTGTATTCAAATTCTAATAGTCAATTCCATTTTTTTAGGCATAACTTGATTTATTAATAAAATTTTATTTTAATATATGTGTTTTATTTTCCCAACAATTTACTGTTAAATTATTTCATTTGTTTGGCAAGTATTAGTTCAGGGAGTACTTGAAAATGCTGGAGAAGACAAAATTCTCTACTTTAAATATAAACAACTAATATTAGAATGTATCATATTGAGGTCATAAATATGGACTGAAATATTTCTACTTGAAAATTTATTGAGCATTTTTTATGACCTTGGAAAAAAATATAATTACTTCCCATAAATATTATTTTGCATCTTGCAAAACAGCTAATACTGTCATGCTGCCTCATAGTCTACAAAGCCCTTTTGTATCCCTCACGATCCCCAGACAGCAATTTGAGTGGTTGCTATTGTCTGAATTTAGACGGCAGTGAGTCACAATCTCATGTAATGATTGTATTTCTGTCTATTTCTCTCATATCTCTAATAAATTATTCTTTACATATTTTGTTGCTGTATTGCTCAGCGCATGGAAAAAGAAAATTGCTGAGCAGCTGTTTATATCCATTACTGTGTGAGTGCCTTCACATACAATCCATTTAATTCCATGACCTTGTGGGGTCACTAGTGGTATTTCTGCTGTTAGGGTTGAAGAAAACGATGCAGAGAGGTGCTGGCATCCGCAGACTCTTCTGGCTGATAACAGGTCACTATGGGTTTTTTTTTTTTTTTTTTTTTGAGATGGAGTCTCGCTTTTGTCGTCCAGGCAATGGCATGATCTCAGCTCACTGCAGCCTCTGCCTCCTAGATTCAAGTGATTTTCCTGCCTCAGCCTCCTGAATAGCTGGCACTACAGGCGCACACCACCACACACGGCTAACTTTTGTATTTTTAGTAGAGATGGGATTTCACCATGTTGGCCAGGCTGGTTTCCTGACCTTAGGTGATCTGCTTGTCTCAGCCTCCCAAAGTGCTGGGATTACAGGCAAGCAGGTCCCTGTTAAGAGTTCAAATTCACACCTAATTCTCAACTCCAGGCTCTGCCACCATCGTGCCCTAGTACATATCTGAAGATGACATTTCCTGATTAATTCTATACAAAATAACAAGATTTCTCAGAATACTGTACAACTTCTTAATAATTTCAATTTCATCTTTTATTAATATTAGATGTCTGCCTCCTTTTTGCTTTACACTGTTTTTTTCCCATCATCTTTATGCATTTTGTTGTGGGTCTTGTTAGATTTCTTTGTGTGTGTGTGTGTGTGTGTGTGTGTGTCTGTGTGTTTTTTGCTTTTAATGTAATCTTTTGTTTTTAATATTGAGATCCAGACTATTTAGATGAATTGCCATACACATTCTTTGTATTTTAATACATCAATATGTCCATTAGAAAATTTTGTAGATTCTCTACAAAATCTCATTGCAGAGATTTTGGAAAATACTGTAAATCACAATGATTCTGTAGCCAGAAAGAATCATTCTTAATGTTTTTGTTTCACACAAAATTGGTATACTGAATATAGTTGTATGTCCTTTTTTTCACTTCATATTACCTGTTGAGAATTGTTTCATGCCGTTGAAAACATGGATTTTGATGGCTGCATAAAGAGATGTATTATAATTTTTCAATCATCTTCACCTTTTAAACTGTCTATGTTGTTTCCAATTTCTGCTTTTATAAATAAAGCTGAAATAAACCCTGTTGGAGTCAAAGCTTTGACTGTTTCTCTGGTTGAGTCCCATTGGTGGATTCCTGGAAACAGAATTAGGCGAAGATTTTGAATAATCTCAAGATCCTTGTGGCATATTATTATCACTTTTCATTAAACATCCCCTAGTTTATAATCTCATTCTCTGTGCATGAGGAAGCACTCTTTTCCCCCATAGTCTCTCACTCCCCACCAACCCAACACACAAGTCTGGAAAAGTCCAGCTAATCCTCTGCTGCCATAGATGAAATAGCACAGACTTTCAAGCAAGGGAGACACAGAATCCAGGCTGCACTCTGGCTCTGCACCTTAAAATTGGCAAGTCACATAACCTCTCAACGCCTCAGTGTTTGCCTCGCATGACAGGCAAGTTTAACAATCATGCAACCAATGCTAATTTTTTGGGGGGGAAGGCCAGATGATGGGGAGATTTCAGACATGTCTGGTTGCAGTTAGCCCACCCAAATCTCATTAACTCCCTGCAGAATGGGTTCACCCAGGCTCCACAGACACCTAGAGAACATGAGCAGGCTTTTGGGGGTCCATGACTCCACTGCCAAATCTTAAAACTTGCCTTTGTAAAAGAGAGTTTGTGTTATAGGATAAAAATACTGTTTCTCTCCAAATAGCTGTGATGGTGTGAGACACTACTGTGCTTAACAAAACAGATACAGTAACCACAGGAATCACAGGAACATTCCTGGGAGAGGGGCTGAGTCCACCCAGGCACTGACCATGCACCAGCCGCATGAGAAGTACCCACCCCAGACCTTCCTCTCCACAACTGTCCTGCACCAGTTAGTGCCACACTGGAGACATAAGGAAACTGAGGCCCAGGGAGGTGAGGACCGCTCAGTCAGGATGTGGCCAGCGATACTGGATCCCACGTGGGCCCGGCAGCGACAGCATTGTCATCTCATGGTAATATCCAGCCCGAGTTCCACTGCTGAGGGAACAGGGCATCCTCTCCCTCCTGACTTTGCTGTTGCCATGGCAGCCACCCCACATGGCCTTGTGTGGCGAGAAGCTGGCTGTAGAAACCTGAAAATCACCCTCCTGCTCTGGGTCAGGGCAGCCCCACCACCTGCTCTGGCTGATCTGAGCAGAGTTGACCAAAAAGAATTCAGTGCAGAAAAGGGAGGCCAGGCAGTGCCAGTGCCACCGTCACAGTCAGCACATGCAGGAGGCGTGGCCCCCAGCCCGGCTGCCCCCACCCTGTTGACCCTGCTGGGCTGTGCCTCTGGCTGCAGCCAGGGTCCAACTCCACAGCCAGGGGCACTGCTTCCTGTCAGGTGCCATGGACAACTTCCAGTGCCATGGACAACTTCCAGTACCACGGACTTCCGGCATGAAGGACCTAGGCACACATCTGATTGGTGGAGCTTGGTCACATGACCACACCCTACCTGCAAGGGAAGCCGGGAAGGAGAGGATACGCCAGTTCAGGTTCTGCTTTCCATTGGGTTTCATGAGGTTGGGAATTCCTAAGACACAGAGGTGGGTTCTAGATTCTGGGAAACTTAAAAACAAATGACAGCTACCTACTTCCTTAACAAAACTGAGGAATATTTTGTCTGTCTATCCTTAAAATTTATCAGCATCCTCTAAAATATGTAGGGGGAAACAGTCTCCCTTTACTCTCAATCCAAAATGAGAAAGTGAGAGAATTGTGAAAGCAAATAGGATGCATCTCTCTCCTACTGACATTCAATGGTGTCACGTTGGTAATTTCGAAATGGCCAAGATGAGGGCATTTACATGGCAGAAACTGGTAACCACTGTACACCGCCTCCCTCCACAGCTGGCTTGTTAGACACATTCCATGACACTGGAATGGTCCCTCATCCAGGCCTGCTGAGAT
>PVKP010031540.1:0-26874 GCA_004027715.1 Plecturocebus donacophilus | reverse complement strand
ATATCTATGGAATGAATGAAACAATGAAGTGAGCCTCAGACCCAGGCTCTCAAGCAAGCAAGCTTCTCTACCCCAGGATGCCACACCATTCCCCTCTCTGTTGCCCAGTCAAGGGCTTTTCTGGGGCTAGACCAGGTGCCCCACAGCCCCCCAAGTTTCCCCATCTGGGCACAGATCTCTTTGTATTACAAATGCCTAGTCTCTGTCTCACCTACTACTGTGGACCTCTTGAGGGCAAGGACCTCATCCACCTTGTTCCTGTTCTATCTCGAGCCCCTGGCACAGTGGCTAGAAGAAGAGAAAGAATTGGGAAATACATGGTATAAATGAAGTTCTTGAATTCCTATTTAGTAACCCAGGTGCCATCCTGGATACTGGGTATTCAGAGGAGGAATCTGCCCTGGCCCTGCTTTTTTTAAGAAGCTATAGTCAGGAGGCAGATAACCAGATGAGTGCAATCTGAGTCCTGGGTGTTGGGCTGGAAGCAGCCACAGCTGCACTTGTGAACTGAAGGAGGGAGAGAGGACTTCACTGAATGGATGGCTTCATGGTGAGGTCAACTTAGGAAGACAGGCAGGCATCAGCCAGGACAGTGGGGGAAGGCACTCAGGGCAGGAAACACAGCATGTACAAAGGCAAGAAGGCATGATAATACAAGGTCTGTTTTTAAGCAGACACTGACATGATCAGCTTTGAGTTTCAGACAGCCAGCCCTGGTGCTTCATGCAGCGTAGACTTCACGGGGAGAGCACCCAAAGGCAGCAAGAACAGTTAGGATTGTGTGGGTAAGAAACCTAGCCCTGGAGTAGACAAATCTGATTCTGAGACCAGCTCTACCACTTGGTAGCACTGTACCCCTGAGCAAGTGACTTAAATCTCTTACCTTTGTTTGCTCACCTGTGAAATGGGGATAGTTATAGCCCCTGCCTCAAAGAGTTACTGGGATCAGTGAGGCAGGCACAAAAAGTGGTTGTCCCAGTGTTTGAGGACAAGTCCATCCAAACAGCCAAGATGGCCCTGGTGCCAACTTCTCAGCCTGGCCCAGAAAAGCAGCTCCAGGGAAAGCCTGGATTTCCCAAGAAAGCCATCCTGAGGCAGTGCTGTCCACCCAGCCCTTGACGACTTCTTCTTGTCTAAGGCTTTCCCAGTTGTAGGGCTCCAGAGCACACTAGGCGCTGCCGGAAATGCAGCAGCCAACTCAGAAGCCCGACTCTGAAATGGCTTCTGCAGACTCTTCCCCGCCTCTGCTCTGTTGGCCGAGGCTCCTGGCACAGAGGGCTCAGTGCACAGACTTTGGGGGAATCTCAAAATGGTTCCCAAATAATGCACTGTGAAAAAGTAACAGCAGCATCCTCGTCCCCCTGGCAAAGGCAACTAGTTCCCTGCTCCCTAACCACATCCCCCACCCGCCGCCCCACCCTATGATCTCATGATGTGATCACAACCCACCTCCTCCATGAACTCCTCCTGGAGCCAACAACTCACCAACCGCAGAAGCACAAGAGCCCAAAGCATCAGGCATATTGAAGTCCCCAGTGCTACTCCTCCAGGCAAATGTCTTACCCTACTTCTCTGGCTCATGGCTGTGTTCCCACTACCCATGGCCAGGCAGTAGCAATGCACAATGGCTGGCTGGATGGGAAGGCTAAATGGGTGGGTGGTGGAGGGCTGGATGGATGGACAAATGGTTCATTCAATGGTCTTATGAGAGCTGAACTAGAAGAGTTTGGGAACTGGCTCCAGACTCTCCTTCTGGTGGGGAATGATTCATAGCATCCTCATCTGAAAGGGGAGGGCAGCTGGAGATCTGGGTATGCCCTCCCTGGCCTCCAGGCTGATGGTGAATCATCAGGGATAAACGATGCACAGTCCTTTCTCCAGGTTCTCCAAGGTGAGGGTGTCACCACTCATCCCAGATGCCCATTTTGGGGTCTTACCACTTGCATGATCAAGCAGCTTTTTCCAATATCCAACAAAACACACCCTTGTGCTGACCTGAAAGCTATTTCTACTTATTCAGTCAACACAGAGTAAGATGTAAGCTGCATCTAAGCCATTAAACAAACAAAGCACTTTTATTCATACTGGTTGAAGAGACAATCTTGATCCAAGTCAGGGTTTGGACCTAGCAGTTGACAACTAAATCCCAGTCGTAACATTTACTTCTAAGTGATCTTGAGCAAGTAACCTAACCTTTCTGGACTTGGGTTTCCTCTATTGCCAAATGCAGATACTATACCTTTCTCCTACATAAGAGGACCATATAGTTTATTGCTCCATCAGGACAATATTGAGAGTGAAAAGGGGGTGCTATTAATAATTACGTAAGACCGTGACCAGCCTGGCCAACATGGTGAAATCCTGTCTCTACTAAAAATACAAAAATTAGCCAGGCATGGTGCCTGGGATTATAGGCACCTGTAATCCCAGCTACTCGGGAGGTTGAGACAGAAGAATTGCTTGAATCTGGGAGGTGGAGGTTGCAGTGAACCAAGATCGCGCCACTACACTCCAGCCTGGGCGACAAGAGCGAAACTCTGTCTCAGAATAATAATAATAATTACATAAGACAACAGATCTAAACTGGGGCTAACCAGGATGTATGGTCCCCTACTCATAGGGCTATAAGCCAATGAGATAGAGTGCAGCTGGGCACCCAAGTTCACAACAAACATATGACTACCATTATTATTAATACTACTGTGTCATGTGATCAGCTGGGCCTTTTCCTTCATCTGGATCCCTCCCACATCCTGGATTACCAATTGCTTTGGATACTTACTTCCCTACCAGCACACCACACATTTTAACAGCTTTAGTAGGAACACCTGCTGGCTAATGTTGATGTTTTCATCTGTCTTCTGTCATGATGTTAGTTTCACAAACTTAATTCATGCTCAGGTCCACCAGACTCGCTCAAGCACAGCTCAGGCTTCTAGCTTCCCAAAACCCTGACGTCAGGGGCCAGCTGGCAGTTCCAGATTCCCTGACTGCCTTGGCAGAGGCCCTCTTCTCAGGCCTCCTGTAGTGTTGGGATGCCTCTTCTGGCGTGGACCCATAATTGGCCTTCATCTGTGATCACAGACCAATGGGCAGTGCTGCCCGGAGGGCAGGTGGTGAGGGGGTGGTTCTGTAAGTCCCCCAGGCTAGACTACAACCTGGACTGATGATGAAACAACTCCTGAGATTCAGATTTAATTTGGAGGCTTCCCTGGAATCTGCAGGGCCAAGGACTGCAAGAGCACTCCTGTGGCCCTCCTCCCTAGAGGGTCAGAATCTCTTTTGGGTTTCCTGTCACTTTGGCACTTTGGTTTCTCTTTATTCAAAGTATAATATCTTTAGGGGTTATTTTGGGGTCTGTTAGTGGCTCTACTACTTAGTAATTTATGATTTAGGCAAATAACTCACAATCTTCAAATCTCAATAGTTTTCCTCACCTGCAAATAGGGATAAATGTCAGCTTCGCTGTTAGCCTTAAAAGCATCTTTGTGGGCATTAGAAAATTGCTGCAATATAAATATAAAAAATATAAAGACTATGAATGTGAGCTGTGCCCCTTAGAATTGCACAGTGCACAACTGGGGCCACCATGAATGGCGGCCCTGAAATAACGGGGCGCCTTCCAAGGGCTGCTGGGAGGATTAAGTGAGACAATGTATATAAAGTGCTTAAGCCATAGTGACAATTGGTTGTTGTTATTCTTTTTATTACTTGAACTTTTCTCATTCCTAACCTTCGTGGTGAACTCAAAAGAGTAACCTAGGTTGGCAGCTTCTACAGGGCAGAGCACACAGCTCTATCTTATGAAAATGACAACTCTTCCTACAAAGTGGCCCCTTGCCTGGGCTGTAGCACCACAGTGGTGAGAGGGACGTGGACACATCGTGTGTGGCCCCACCACATCAAGCCAAGCAGGGACACTCAGAGGCAGCCCACCAGAGACTAGGTGGGATCCAAGCCCCAGAGAGGCTGCCTCCCAGTGTGCAAAGGCTGTCACGTGGCACAGTCACACCAGCCTCACTTGTGGGGAGGGAAAACCCATGCATGATGGAAACTCCTCACAATACAATGTGGAAAAGCAATTTCAAGAATCATTTTTATTTTAATTCTGAAGCCAAGGAAAACAGTTGGATTTGCTTTACTTTGTTGGACACAGGAAAAAAGTGAGGCGCATCACTTTGATTGGAGTTGAGTTCTTCTCCAGTCCTAAGATGGCTAGAATGCTGGAGGAGGGGGTGTTATTTCTCTTGAGATGCAATTAGTTGAATAAATATCAAGACAGCAAAAGTAAACAAACTTATTACTGCCCATTAAGAACTGCCAAACTGGCAAAAAAACTAATGGGGGGAGGGGAGGAACTGGGGTTGGAGTCTTAGACTCCAAGGAAAATAAATGACTCTGAGGCTCAAAGGGAAGCACAAAGAGCATGGCCCTTGGTTATCAGGCTGCCCTAAGTCCTAGGCTCAGTCAGCTTTGGTTGTTATCTGCTGTGTCTTCCTGGGCAAGTCACTGAGCCTGCCCGGGTTTCAGTCTCCACCGATTAAACAGGGGTGAATAACAACCCACTGGATTACCTGGGACAATGTATGTCATGCACCCGGATACAGTGCCCCGTTCCTTCCCTTCCTTCCTGTAGCCCAATCAGTTTCGAGTCACCCCACTAAGCCCAGGCCCCACAGAGACACAACAGTAGGACTCAGAATCAAGCATACAGTTTCGAGAGGTCCCACTGCTTGAAATGTGATCTCAAGTCAGCAACCCCCACACCTTTTTGAGCTTCAGTTTCCTCAGCCTAGAAATGGGCATAATATTAATAAGTCACTCCAAGTGCTGGAGTGATTAAACAAGAGAATGCATATGTGAAGGGCCCTGAAGCCCTAACGCCCTGTGCAAGTGTGAGCTGAGATGGTGTGAGTGCCTGGCACGCTGCCTGGCCCACACTCAGCATCCTTACTGTTGTTGGTTTTGTTTCAGCTTTGTTGTTCTTGCTATCGTATTGCTAACACATTATTCCAATCTCTCGATTCTGATGTGCTTTCATGCTGCTCACCCAGTGTGCAAGGTGGGTTGGATCACCCCATTTCACAGAAGAGACTCGGCCTTTGAGGTCTCAAGTCCAATGGCAAGAATCTGCTGGGGAGTCATGAGAGCCCATGTTTGGGAGAGGACAGAACTCAACCGTAAATAATGCAGCCCACTCAAATCTGGAGGTCCAGGAAGGCTTGGAAACCAACCTTGTCTTGCAGCCAGGTTGCCTCCCTAGGCCTCTGGCAGTTTCTTGGCCACAGTGGAGGCCTGCACCCACATGGGCACAGAGAGGTGTTTGTCACTCACTGCCTCAGGTGAGCAGCCTGAAGAATGTGGTGGCCCAGCAGGCCTGCCCTACCCCAGGGTCCGGGGTGGCTCCTCCCCATTGTTTTGGGGTGGGTGTGGCTACCAGCACTGCAGCAGCCAAAGCACCATTGGAAACCAGGCAAACACTTCCAAACTCAGCTGGGTTTCCATTGACGTCATGCAGCCCCACCTCCTAGCAGAGCCCAAACCAGAAGCTCCTGCACACCTTTCTCTGCCTGGCCAGAGAGGCCTGAGCAGGCCACAGGAACAATGCTTGGGCTTTGTCATTTAAGTGGAAAACAGCTCAGCAATGCCCCAGGAAGCACAGGGTCTCTCTTGTAACTGCTCACTGGCTGGTACAAGGTGGAGCCCAGACCCAGGGTCCTCACTGGAGAAGCCCACAAAGGAGTTCAGGGAGGTCAAAATCTTGAGGTCCTGTGTCATACTTGTCATTGTAGCACAGATTAATGTGAAATCAGAAAGTAGTGATGCTAATACCCTTTTACTAGTAAAAACCAGATTAAATACATGTCTTGTGTAGTCATTAACAGTTGGCAAGTTTGAATCCATCAGACCAGGGTTGAGCCTTGGTTCTGCCACCTTCTAGCTTTCTGATTTTGGGCAAGTCACTCAGCCTCATTGAGTCTCAGTTTCCTCATCTGTAAAATGTAAACAGCAACAGTATTTACCTTCAAAGGACATTGTAAGAATATGGGAAAGTGGAAAACACTTGCAAAATGTTTAGTACAGGGTCAGGTATATAGTGGACCTTGGTCAATGGATGTTATTAATAAATACATATGTGGATCCTCCTTGCACAGCTCTGACCTCCTCAGGCAGTCACTTGTCCATGGGTTTCCTGCCCCAATCTATCCCTCTTTCCAGCACTCCCAACCGCTCAGCAGCTGTGGGCAGGTATGTCTTGTCATTCCATCAGTAAATATTTATTGAGCTCCTATGTATTTCAGGCCTTGTGGTAGGCACTGCAAATGGAGCGGTGACCAACACAAACACACCCCTACCCTCATGGGGCCTGCATTCAAGGGAATGGGTAGGGACACAGTGCGTATCTGATAGTGATAAGGACACTGGAGGGGGAAGGTGGTGAGGTCACAATCTTAAATATGTAGGGAGGGTCTCACTGAGAAAGGGTGATATTTCAGCAAAGACTGAAAGAGGTGAGGGAACAAACAATGAAGAAGAGGGCAGAGCCAGCAAGTATAAAGGCCTTGAGTCCTAAGTGTGCTTAGAGCGCTTGAGGGACAACCAGAAGACCAACTAGGTGGCTGGAGGAGGTGATCAAGGGGGAGAGGAGTCAGAGACAAGACCAGGGAGGAAGTGGGGCCAGATTATAGAGTGCCTTGGAGACCCATTGGCTTTTCCTCCAAGATGGTGAGCCACTGGGGGGTTTCTGAAAAGAAGAAGGACCCCGTCGGACTTTTTAAAAAAGACCACTCTGGCTGCCAAGCTGAGAACAGAAGGTAGGATGGGCAAGGCCAGGGCAGGGAGGCTAGTTAGGAAATTATTGCAATAGTCCAGGTGAATGGCACAGGTGGGTTGCACCAGGGTGGTGGAAGGGAGGTGGGGAGACACAGGACTCTGAGAATATTTCTGGCATCATAATTTGGCAGTGAATTAGATGTGGGGTATAAAATAAAGTAAGGTACCTAGGATGACTTCAAGGATTTTGGCCTGAGCAACTAGAGTGGAAATTTACTAACACAGGAAAAACTGGGATGAATAGGTTAGGTTGGAGGTGTGGGGAAAAACAGGAGTTCATTTCTGGATGAGTTGAGATACCTGGCAGATAGTCAAGTGGAAATTTCAAAGAAGCAGCTATATGTACGAGTCTAGAGTCTAGGGGAGAGTTCCAGGCTAGAGAAATAAATATGAATAAATATAATCAGTGCTTGAGGGTGATCACCAAGGTGACCTCTGGATGTGATCACTAAAGTAAAGAAAATTCTGAGGACTGATTTTTGGGCCCCCCTCAACAGTAAGGGAAAGGACAGGAATATGAGGATGAACCAGCACAGGATCTGAGGAGGAGCAGCTGGCAAGACAGGAGGCAGGGTGGCGTTCTGGAAAGGAAGGTCAAGAAGGGAGCCCAACTGTGTCCCACAGTATGAGATGGAAAACATTAATGAGAATCAAGAACTAGCTCTTCCATCTGGCAAAGGGAGGTCACTGGTGATCCTGTCTAGAGCACCTAGAATGAAGGGAAGGGGGCAAAGCCTGATGAGGGTGGGCTCAAGAGAGATCAGGAAGAAAGGAACTTTCTGGAAATGGTGAGTGCAGGCAACTCTTTGGAGGCTTTGCTAAAAAGGGGAGCGGAGAAATGCAACAATAGCTGGAGAGGGGATATAAGGTCCAGAGAGGGTTTTCTTTAAGCTGACAGAATTAACAGTATGATTGTAGGAAAATCATGATGATGTTGGAGAGATGGTGAGGACTGTTGGAGCAAGACCCTCGAGTGGGCAAGAGGAGGGATCTAGCATATGTCCTCCCCTCCCTCTTGGCCCATTTAACTTCTACTCATTCCTCAAGGGTCAGTGTAAAGGGCACTTTCTCAGGGAAGCATTCCTAACCCCTCCAATTAGGTCAATTCCCTTTAATACCCTTTTGCAGCATGTGATAGTTGTGCTTACCAGCATTTGGAAAAGCCATAATGATCCGAAAGCCCCATGAGGGCAGGGGGTTGGCTCCATCCTGTTGCTAGCTGTATCCCTAGCAGCTAGCATACTGCTCAGCACATCACAGATATTCAATGAACATCTGGTGAAGGGATGAATGGTCCAAGAATAGAAGTGAAGCAAATCTGGAGACACACGTCTGTATTCTACTCCCTTCTAACTTAATCACATTGCAGTGGTTGGGACTGTGCTGTCACTGGCTACTGCAAATATTTGGATTCAGAAGAGCTCAGTTGTTTGTTCCTGTTTGGGCTCTGTAGCTTAGCTAACACAGGGACCAGAGCCACATAACTGGACACATCCTTCTATTGACATTGTTTATCAGGCTACCCTGATAAACAATGTCAATGAAATGAATGTCTAACAATTCATTCGCTTATCAAATATTTGCCCAAAGTGCAACATCCTGGGAATACAGGGTTGAATCAGACACAGGACCTGCCCTCATGGAGTTAGAATCCAGCAGAGAAGATCAAACAGAACTTCTATTCATTACAGCTGTGATAGATATTACAACGGGAAAGTTCAGGGGGTGTGAAAGTACAAAATGGGGAGACTTAATAGTCTGAGGAGCCTAAGGTAGCAGAGGAGGGAAATCAGAAAACCCTCCCTCTGCCTCCCCTCCCCAGCTTGAAGCTGCCTGGATGATTCTCAGGCTCTAGGCCAGGAGTTCAGCAAGGGGGCTGTAGGCATTAGAACTGGCTTTGGGAGTAGCAGGGCCATGGCTTCCTATCTTCAGATGCCCTGAGGCCCTCCCTCTTCCCTTCTACCTCTGCTGGGGCCTGCCTGTCTCCTCTTGCTTCCAGAATGGCTGCCTGTTCTCTGACTCCAAGAGAATATAACTCAGCATCCTGAAGCTGAGTTTCTGGAAAGCTCTGCCTGCCTGGCAAGAAGGCTGGGATCATGTGGCAGCACAGGGCACTGACAGTGGTGGGACCATCACTGATTCTCCTCTCTGTTTACTTTCAGGCTTTCATAGATTCCATTCACAAAGAATAACCACCATTTTGCAAGGACCATGAGGCCACTGTGCGTGACATGCTGGTGGCTCGGACTGCTGGCTACCATGGGAGCTGCTGCAGGCCAGGAGGATGGTTTTGAGGGCACTGAGGAGGGCTCGCCAAGAGAGTTCATTTACCTAAACAGGTACAAGCGGGCGGGTGAGTCCCAGGACAAGTGCACCTACACCTTCATTGTGCCCCAGCAGCGGGTCACAGGTGCCATCTGCGTCAACTCCAAGGAGCCTGAGGTGCTTCTGGAGAACCGAGTGCACAAGCAAGAGCTAGAGCTGCTCAACAATGAGCTGCTCAAGCAGAAGAGGCAGATCGAGACACTGCAGCAGCTGGTGGAGGTGGACGGTGGCATTGTGAGTGAGGTGAAGCTGCTGCGCAAGGAGAGCCGCAACATGAACTCTCGGGTCACGCAGCTCTACATGCAGCTCCTGCACGAGATCATCCGCAAGCGGGACAACGCGCTGGAGCTCTCCCAGCTAGAGAACAGGATCCTGAACCAGACGGCCGACATGCTGCAGCTGGCCAGCAAGTACAAGGACTTGGAGCACAAGTACCAGCACCTGGCCACACTGGCCCACAACCAATCAGAGATCATTGCGCAGCTTGAGGAGCACTGCCAAAGGGTGCCCGCGGCCAGGCCTGTCCCCCAGCCACCCCCTGCTGCCCCACCCCGGGTCTACCAGCCACCCACCTACAACCGCATCATCAACCAGATCTCTACCAATGAGATCCAGAGTGACCAGAACCTGAAGGTGCTGCCACCCCCTCTGCCCACTATGCCCACTCTCACCAGCCTCCCATCCTCCACAGACAAGCCATCGGGTAAGTCCTTCTGGGATCATGTTCCATGTGGGTCTCAGAGCCAGGCACCAGGCTTCCCTTGGCTGTGACCACAAATAGGGAAAAGTCATGGCCAGATGAAGCCAGGCCAAAGACATGCACAATTCCCCAGTAATCCCTTGGGCCAAGCTGCTGGAACCAGAGGGGTAACTGGGGGGGACCACATTCCTTAGATGGATCCTCAAAGGTATTACCAGGAAGCGGAGTTTCAAAAGAGGGCCAACACTCTCTGGTTTCTGATAGGAAAGAACCCAAGGCCTGTAGTTTTCCAGGCTCTGCACGAGATCCTGTGTGTTGGCAGATAGAAGAGAATGTCTCTCCTGCAGCTCCTGCACTGTGCCTAGCACAGGGCTGGCCTTCTGTAAATACTCACCAAATAAACAATGAGCCTAAAGAAAAGAAAGTATTACCCACGTTAAGAATACGATAAACACATCGTAGGGGCTGGGCATGGGAAGGTGTCCTTCCTAAAGCCCACACACTTCCTAGAGTCTGCTGCTGTCTAGAATTTTCAATGATGCTTCCATATGCTCTTACATACACGTTTCATCTTAAAATACAGCAATTCTCATAATACCGTTATGGGGGAGGAATGGGGTTGCTGGCAGGTTTTAAAGCTTAACCAAGATACTAGCACTGGACATTTCCATGTATGTTACATAATTAACTCCTGCAGCTCTTTATGGACAGGATGAGTAACTTGCTAATAGGCTTAGGATGCTCAGGCTACATCTGCATTCAGGTCTTTTCACACTTTAAATCTCTGGCTGACTCGTCTATGCTCTAGAACTCTAGGAATCATCATTTACTGGGAGAAGCAGGCCTGAGGCTCCTCTGTCAGAATGTCAGCACACATCCAGTACCCTGAAGCTCAGCTCAGCCCCTTGTTCATCCAGAACACTTGAGCCTTCCCAGTGGGCTGCCATATGAGAACTATATTCATCTCTGCAAAAACTAACCATGTATGTGCTCCAAGTCAGTGCTTTTGGTACCACTTCATTGTATAAGCAGGGAGATATTTTTACTGAAAATATCCTGCTTTACACTTATTTCACACTTTTAAAAATAACCACCAGTACTGGGAATAGCAGCTTCTTGCTAATTCCAAAGAGGGGCTGAAGCTGAGTGCAGGAGGGTGGCCAGTGCAGAGGACAAGGGCCGCATTGTTTTCAGATGGGACAGGGGAGGTGAGCTAAACGCAAGGTGAGCATCTGCTGCTGCAGCAGCTCAAAGGAAAGACCTGGCCTGGGTGCAGGGTTGAGAGTAAGCACTTTGGAGCAGACTGGCCTGGATTCAAATCCTAGTTCCTCCACTGATTAGCTCTGGGACATTAGGCAAGTCACTTTGTCCCCCTGAGGCTCTTGTTTCCTCATCTGTTAACCGAGGATAGATTAAAATGGTGCCTGTCACTTTAGGAAATGAAATGCCACAAAAAAAACACGTTTAGCACAATGCTGGGCTCATAGTAAACTACAAGTCTCCTTTGATCTTGGCCTTTTCATCTTAAAACAAGGAGACTGAAATAAACAGTCCTTTTTTTTTTTTTTTTTTTTTTAAAGCTCTGGCGTTCCAACTGTACACTTGTCTGCTTTAAATCAGAAGCTCTGAAAGAGAGGGCAGGGTGTGTTAATTTGTCTTGATAGAATACCCAGAGGGTAAAACATGCCCTTGGGCAGCAAACAAAAGCTCAGCTGAATGTTGTTATAACCCTGACTGGAGTCAGGCTGGACTCAATGGTTACCCAACACATCTCCTCTTGCCCAAGTGACTCTGGTTTCTAACTCAAAACATTGCAGGACATTCCTGGGTTTGAAACAGCTAACCAAGGGGTAAAGCACAGATGCAAACCCAGGTCTTTATTCCTAATACTAGTGCTTCACCTCTTGGTTAGCTGTTTGTTCATGAGGAAGTTATTTAACTCTTCTGAGCCTCAATTTTCTTCTCTGTAAAATGGGGACATGGGTCATAACCTCACAGTGTTATGCTGTGGACACATTACAATCAAGTATGAAACATTATGTCATATAGTGCAGCCAATATTTGCTGAGCCCCTACTGCATGCTGGTCACAGCACTAGACTTGGGGGAACAAGTGACAACTATGGTCCCTGAACTCCAGGAACTCAGTCTAGGGGAGGTGGCAGGTGCATGAATGCATCTGGGATCCATCCAATGCCCATGATTTCTAGTCCCTAAAATCAGCACATCAGATCTGACAACAGATTTTTCTGGGATGGAGTATCTGTCAAGGCCAAAGTTTCGAAAATCAGGAGTGCAGTGAAAACTGGGCTGTCTGATCACTGTGGTAATACCCTGGTGTGCTAAGTGCCCTGGGGGACAGTAAAGTAGCATGACTAATTCTGCCTAGAGGGAAGGGAGGAGTTAGAAAGAGGTAGCACTTCTCTGTTGCATCTTGAAGGATTTGTAAGAGTTTACCAGGAAGACCTGGGAGTTGGGAAACCAAATGACTAGTAGGTCCCTGATGGAGATGAGTCCGTGCAAGGGCTCAGGGGTACAGTTCTACTCCTGGCACCTCAAATCGTTCAATCTCCTGCTTCTCTGAGTTCACAATCCAGTGTTGGCTATGTGTATCCAACACTCCTGCACTCACCCACCTTTTGTCTCCCACTTAAGAAAGCATGCCATCATAGGAGGGAATGGCAGTGATTTCATCACAGAGATAACTTGAATGCATTAGAATTCATCCTTTTTTGTTAAGCAAGGATCCCCAAATGTTGGCACTTGCTCATTACTAGCAGATTTCTTGTGACCCATCTCACCACTGAGCTCTCACACAAGGCGCTGCCAGCTGGAATTGGGTGCCTAGCTGTGGAAGCTGAATGGGTAGAGCCCAGGAAGAGAGCAGCTGGGGGAGGGCCCTGCCCTCTCCTGGTGCCGGACTAAACTGGGAGGAAAAAACAGATGGTCTCTTTCTGCGGAGCAGTCAGGCCATCCAATCAGCAGAGAACATCCTTATCAGGTCTGTTCAGAGAGCTTGGGCAGGTTCTAATCCTGGAAGACAAAACACTCTTCTGTGCTCTCACCCAACAGATCCTTTGTTCTCAGGGACATCACTCAGCCAGAAACACCTTTGCAATTAAACACCTTTGCACCTGAGCCTTGGCAGCGTCCAGATCTTTCATTCAGCAACCTCAGAGCCATGTGCTCTTTTCTTCTTTGTCTGCCCACAGCATGCCCTTCCCCAGGGGACCAAGCAAGCCATGGCTGCTTATCTGAAGCTGCACTCACAAGCCTGTTCCCAGCCTTACTGAGACAGTAACAGGCTGGCCCCAGGCCAGGATGGCCTGCTGAGAGCCTGAGTGAGGAGGCGCAGGCAGCTCCTGGCTTCCCTGGCTCCTCACTTGTGCTTTGTCCTGTCTCTCTCTGGTCTGGCCAGAACCGAAGGCATTTTGTTTAGGATGATGCTGTGATGAGGCCTGGGCCAAATGGCCATGTCTGTGGTCCTTTACCCCACATATCCTGCTGCTGCTATTAAAAAGGAAGACTAGAGGGGTCATTCTCTAAGAGGCAAAGGATAGGACAGGTACCTGGGTTCTGGGAGGCCTGCTACTGTTTCTCAGCCCACTCAAGGCAGAGCTACACATATGCCAGCCCTCCTGCACAGTGCCTGTCCCAAAGACTGACCGGGGGGAAAGGACAGTGCCACCACCAGCTGCCACAGCCAGGCTTTCTCAGAAACCAATCTTTAAAGACCAAAAGGAGTGACCACTTTTAGCTGTTTTGTCTCCTGAGAAAGAGAATACGATCAGTTCAGTTTATTTCTCAATGAGTGAAGAAGAGGGGGCCATAAGATCATAAAATACTGGAACTGTTAGGGGCCTCTAAGATCCCCTAGCATGGCCTTCCTGTAACAGAGCCTGTTGGTGGCAGAGCAGAGATCGATCTTGGGATTTGTAACTTGTAGAATATTGAAGTTCATAGAGGTCAAGTAACTTAGCCAAGGGTACACAGCTAGTAAGTGACTCAGCCAAGGCTCAAACCAAAGTATGTCTTAACTACTCTGGATACTGCACACTTCCACAGGAAGGCTGGAGGGGAACTGGTGTAAAAATCACCCCGTGAATGCTTGACTTGGCCCCAGCTGCCACAGGGACCAGACCTTCTATCTCTCCTTCCTGGTGCCATGTTCCAAGCAGTTCCTTAAAAAGAGCTCTGGGAACAGAGGTGGTGGATTTGTTATTAGAATGCTCATGGTTCCAATAACACAAAACACTGTCACTACCAACCCACCAACATCATGCTCCCCCTCCCCAGGCCTAGCAGGAACCAACCGAGCTCTCCAGTAGAAACCACAATGTGCACTCAACTCCCAGCAAATGGACGCAACTGAAATCTAATTTTTAATTTTTATCAAATCTGTACATATCCTCTGGGGTTACTTCTACTTAGGATTTCAATGTATAGCTAAGTCTTTAAACATATAGCTAAGTGTGAAGTTCTGATTTCTTTAAATGTTAGCCCTGACTGTATAAATGTCAGTCGACATGACCTGCCCTTGGGACCACATTAGAAGGCTCCCACATTGCTTCACTGACAAGCGTGCACACATGGAAGCCACTGCATCTCACAACTGATGGGCTGTGGCCAGGATGGCATGGACAACTTGAACAAGAGTATTTTCCTAGATGGATTTTCCACCTGTATTTTATTCCACCCTGTAAGGTAGCACACATGTACAGGATTGTGGTTCCCCAGCAAAATGGTATGTTTTAAAACAGAGAAATACATGATGTTGTGGCTCCCATTCTTTCTGGAGGTCAAGCAAGCATCAGACCAGGTGAAAAGGTAACAGCCGATGTGTGGCTAGGTCAGCTCTAGCAGACTGGCTGTCCATGCTCAAGCACTGCAGAGAACTGGAGAAGCAAAGGGTGTGTGTGGTGATGGTGGTGAGTGAGGGTGACTGTGCCAATCCTAACTCAGCCTTCAAGGTCACAGAGGCTGAGGGAAAAGCCCACCCAGGTCTCCTGCCTCCAGAGTGTGTGCTATTTCCACTGTACTCTATTTTCTTCTTTCTAAAAGTTTTTGTTAAAATAAGATTCCAAATTCAGTACAAACTACACAATCCAGTGATTTCTCAAAGAGCATTATTTGCTAGCTTCTTCCTAAACAAAATCTGCTCTAGAAGATGGCCCACCTGGATGATGATTCCAGGAGGGTCAGCTCCCTTCTTGCTTCCTCCTCCTCTGGTACCTTGGGGAACTGATCACAAAGAGCCTTTTGAGTGTGATGGAAAGCTATCCCTCCATTCCTCATGCAGTTTTCCACAGATGACACTTGGCTAAATGCTCAGAGTATTTACAGTCATAGGAGATAAACTATCAACTTGTTACTTTTAAAAAATCCCGTGATCTGGCATCTCAATGCCTGAAAATCCCAAGACTGGTACTTGGCAAACTGAAAGAAATCCAGACAACCCTAGAGATCAGGCATCTGTGGCCAGCTAACTGGTCATACAAATGGATTGTTGTGGTGAACTTGTATAGTATTAATCCTGAGATGCTGCCCTCTCCCAGACCGCAAAAAAAAAAAAAAAGATAAAGTAACATTAAGTTAGCCTCATACAGATGCTGGCACCATGCTCCTGGACTTCCCAGCCTCCAGCACTGTGAGCCAAATAAACTTCCCTTCTTTATAAATTACCCAGTCTGTGCTATTCTGTTATAGCAGCAGAAAATGGGTTAGGTTCAGTCTTGTAACAAGTAACAAAGTATCTATTTCCAGTGGTTTATACCCACATCAGTGAAGGATGCGGGCAGCAGAGACTTCTTGATGGGAACATTGGAGATGATCTTTCCTACTATCCCTGCATCATGGCTGCCTCAACTTCAGCTCTCCCTGGCATGAATCTGGTCAAAGATTACGCTGAAAATAAGCCTGATGGTCCTCATCTTATATCTAAAGATGAGCCTATGGAGCTACAGCGCTGGAGCATTTATGTGATCCTTTATTTTTAAAAAAAAAAAATAAGTGACTTTTCCCTGATATTTTGAATACACTAGGTCAAAATACTGTGCATACAGATAAAAAATCTTGCTAAGAGAATTTGTTTGAATTATAAATACAATAGTTTATAACATTGAAATTAAGTGTCTTTGATGGTTTGTCTAGAGTAGGGTCCAAATGAACAAAAAAATCCACTGATCTGGCACCATCCCAGACATAATGTGCAGATAGAATACTACAAACTGTCCAGACTTCCCCACAAAGCAGGTTTCCTTTGTCAGGGTTTGGTCTGGATGTGGATTATCATCTGTTGTGGGGTTTCTGTTTCCAGATGGATTTATTATTATTGGTTCTCAAGCTGGAAAGCACAGAATGAAGGTAACAAAGAAGATGCAGCTCAGGATGGTGAAGGATGGAGGTGAAGGACTGAGGGAGGCACACAGAGCGCTGAGGGACTCATGGAGTGAGCCTGCAACTGGGAAAGCTCCTGTCTGAAAGGAACCCACAGTCTTGTGGGGACACAGATCCCCAACAATCCTAATGTGGTGTGATAAATGCAGCACAGAAAGTGGACTTGAGTTATAATCCCAGATCCTTTACTCTCCAGCTGTGTGATCCTCTGGAGCCTTGGCTTTCTCATAGTTGCAGGGGCTTTTGAGGATGAAATGAAACAGTGTGCAAAGCACCTGCCAGGTGAAAGGCTCTAGATACATGATCATCATGATTCTTACTTTATTCCAGTAGAGATAAACATATAAAGCATTTTGAGAACCCTGAAAAAGGATTAAGTAGCTTTCCTGGGGTTGGGGAAGGTGATGAGGAGGGTAAGGGCCTCGTAGTGCCATCAGAACCACTGCCAGTGATAGTCAAGAAATCATGAAGACAAGTCTTGGTGCCAGACAAATGTCCTGCTTTCAGAAAAAGAATATATCAGAAATTACATACAACTGGCTTGTGGTCATGCCCCAGGAAAATTATAGAAGAGAGTTCACGAAAGGTTTGTGAGCATTTGGAAGATTAAAAGGTCATCAATGAAAGCCAACGTAGGTTTTTGAAGAAGCAACCAGTGAAGCTGATCCCTTTCTTGGAAAGGATCATAGGACTGCTACCTGTCCAGTCTGTGGACTGCAGTCATGAGTCTGATAAGTTCTTTCATGATGCGCCTGCAGGACAGCACCAGTCTCTGACAGAGCCATGGTCACTCCCATTAGTGTGCCTGCGGAACCTTGGGGCACTGCCCACCTCTATGTCAGAAACCTCCCTCACCCAGGAAGCCTTGGGTGCCACTGGCCACTGCCCCCAGGAAGCCCCAGGGCTTCACTCTCACCAGTGCCAGGGAGCCAAGGCAAGCTGTGCACCTCTGCACACAGTGAGACTAACAAAGCCCTTTCTAAACTCTTTAAAAATGTCTTTAAAGCCCCTGTTTCTCCTCCTGCCCAACTGCACTGGTGGAAACCTAAGAGTGGCACAAAGCTTTGGACAGTGGTCTCTGAAAAGCCGTACTGCAACATCTGTTTCTCCTGAGGTAAAATGAGCAGAAACAAGACCTTTTTAAGCCCTTTCTGGGCCCTAAGAGCTCTTACTTGAGAGGCCTCAGGCTGTATCACATGTACTGAAATGACCTATCTCACACATCTAATATAATTTTTACTGTAACAATTTGGAGAGGATTTAATAATTTTGCTTTTAAAATTATTTGGCTAACAGTAACTCAATTAATTTATGGTTGGATCTAATTTCTCCGTAAACATCAAGCATGTTCAGGAATTCTTGGGAAGTGGAAAAAATCTAATCTACAAATTGTTTTCAAAAATAACAACATTTTCATGAAGACAAAATTTAACAATGAATGAACTTGACAAGACGTTATACTTTGTGGAAATTTAATTACATATAATAAATTTTGATTTTGCAGTTTTCTTTTCATATTTTGGAGCCAGTAAGTATTTTTAGGCCTTAAACATTTTCATAAACTCCTGAAACACTCACTGGCCCCAGGCACCATGCCCATCATTTGAGGACTAAAGCGGCCTGAAAGCAGGCACAAGCATTTGGACCTTTTCCCTAGAATGATCAGAAATAATGTGTGATGTCAACTCTGAGGCTCTGCAGAAACTGAAATGCCTTTGGGACCATACAAGCTATTCCTGTGTTTAGGTTGTTTTGTACTCTGGTTCCCTGAAAAGCAGTGATTGGCATAGAATATATATATGTCCATAACCAAAATCATATTTTGCCAAGCCTTTGGATAAATGAGACTAGAAGACCCTTATACAACTGCTCCTCACCGTGGCCACCCCTCACACCCCATCCCACCCACCCAGTGTCTGTTCTCCTGCCCTCCCAGGGTGCCCAGTGAGTCCTGATGCTGGCCTGGGTGGGACTCTCACCTAAGCAGGCCACGTGCCATGGCACTCAGATTTATTTGGGGAGGAAATTATAAATCCAATTTCAATAATTAGTCATTTCTCCTGTTAGAAAAATGTTTCAGGAAGTGATAAGAAGACTTTTTGGAGACAGATCATCAGTGAGAGTAACTGAAAATGGCATACGGTTCTCATGAGAAGCAGACTGCATCTCAGTAATATCACAGAGGCCTCTCCCTGGTGCCCATCATGAGAGCAACTTCCCAGAACTAAGTAAGAGTCCCCCAGAACATTTCCCGCAGGCCACAGGGTCCTCTGAGTGGCCTAAGGTAGTCAAATTCTGACACCTGGGGCTGGACTCAGGGGATAAAGGGGACTGTCAGGCTGCTGGTCAGCCAGGGGGTACAGTCTTGCTGTGGGCGGGAAGGACTCTACTCCTCTCCCTACACCTCAGTCATGGCCAGAGAGAAGAGCCATCCCTCTTGCCCACAGAGCCCTCACTGGTTAGCTCCCAGCCTCAAGGCCAGATATTCATGGAGCCACATTTTTCTAGTAGGAGGCACACTGCACTGAGAGCTGATGCAGTTTGTGAGCCCATTTCTCCACTAGGGCCTGGACGGGTAAATCAGGCTGATGCTGGTCTGCCCCTGACCCACAGAGAGAAAATTGGGAACAGGAAGGCATGCTTAGGCCTGGCCTAGGTGCTAGCTCTATCTAACTCAGCTTGACCAGAAAGGCCCTATGTTGAGGGTAGCAAGCACTGAATCAGCCATCAATCAAGTGGGTCCTAGTTTTCTAGGAGGCTATGATCCTTGTGTGCTTGATCCCTGTCAACAACCCCAGAGAGGAAGAAGGAAGCACCCAAAGTTGATCACCTCCAACACTTACCAGGGTATGGCAGTGGGGTCCGGGCTGAGACTTGTGTACTTCGTACTCCCACTTGCTGATGTCCCTCCTCTGGAGGCCTCCTGACCCCAGACTCTGTGTGCCTTCCCACCCTTGTTGCTTCTCTAGGGAACCATACAGACTTGGCTCAGCCATGGGGCTGCACTTCTCTTCACATGGAACATTTGGTCACGGCTCTGCCAAGAATGTAAATGTGGTCTTTATAGAGATGAGGTCGGGACACTCGCTCCACTCTGAGCCCAGGTGCTGCTGAGTTAGTGTTGGCCTGATGCTCTGGGCAGAGCTGGCCTCTCAGAAGGGGTGCCAATTTAAACACCGCTAGGCACTCTGCACTGGTCCAAAGGGAGTGCTTTGCCCACTGCACATTGAAAACTCAGTTTCATTGACAAAAAAAAGATTTCCATTCTTCATGTCAATATATCTTTGTGGCCTTCTCCACTGAAATTCTGACTTAAAAATATATGGGAAACCTCTACTGGTAAGTATCTCACATTTAGTTTTGTATTGAAAAGCAAATACAGTAACGTGTATGTGAAGGAGGAATGAGTGTGTAGGGAGGTGAACAACTTCAGAAATGTCAGCTTTCATCTATCAAAGGAAATAGAAAGTGATAAACTTCACAAAGCACCTGCCCCAGCTGGCCTCCATGCTGGTCACTCTAGTGTTCATGAGAGCCTCAGAACAGCTATGGTCTCTTGCCTGCTTCACAGAAAAAAATTGAGACTCAATGAGAACGCTGCCCAAAGTCACACTGTGCATAGGTGAAGCCATCGAGATTGGAGCCAAGGGCTCCTGATTCCAAGTATGAAGTCTTTCTCCAACTCTTGCTTCCTTAGCCAGGTCTTCCTCCATCAAGGTCAGACCCTCACCTGGCCCCCTATGAGGGCACTATTTACATGGAACAGTTATAGATTTTTCACAGTATTATTTATGTTACAGTTGTGGATTTTTCATCAAAGTGGGATGTTTTATCTTTGACATTTTAATGGAGCTACATGATAATTTTACTGCTGACAATTTTTCAATGTTAGCTCTTTTTCTGACTAATTTTCATCCATCATTTATGTTTCTGACCTTTGCCACTGGTACTTTTAATGTGTGAAAAGGAAATGTGTTTGAATGCAGGAGATCTCAACTACTAAGGGTTCTGAGGAAAACTGTGTTTGAATATGTGTTTTTGATGGAAGCTAATGGGGCCTGAGTATCATGTCAAATTCAGTGTAAAGACCCAGATGTACATTTTTTTGTAACAGCAGAAAATACCAAACACTACTACACAATTTGATACCTACTCCATTATTCTAGAAAGCCTTAAAATAATTACTTTAGCCTTTTTTTTTAAAAAAAGAAAAACAACTTCTACATCATAACAGACACTAGAATAGTTGAAAAATGGGAAAAGAACACCAAAAAGTAAACATGGAAGAAAATCGTTAAAGATTTTTAAAAGTTTCACATCTTAACAAAGAAGAACTGTAAATTGTTATTTTTTATTTTTTAGCTAGTTGACTGGAAAGATTAAAACTAGTTCTAAAGACACAGAGCTAAGTCAGCCTGGGTCCCTTACTCTTGAGTTCACCCTGACTGGGTGAAAAGAAGAGTACATTAGTGTGTGAGCTCTGGCCACCTCCTGGGTGCACACACCTGCTATGTCCTTTACCTACCAGGTAATCTTGAGGGGATGCCCTAGTGATCACAGGGTGTGCTTTCCCACCCCTTTAGAATGTCAAGAGGGTCCACTGTGGAAATACGTGGCTAGACCACAGGAAATGCTCAGTACACACTGGCCATTAATTATTATTATTATTGTTGTTGTTGTTGTTATTACTTCAGTCATGACTCTTAAAGCAAGGAGTTTATAACGTGGGACTCTGGGGATCCATTACCTTCTGAAACCGTATACAATATTGTGTGAGTCTGTGTATTTTTCTGAATAAAAGGTCGAGAACCATCCCCAAATTCTTAAAGGGACTAGTAGCCCCAAAACATTCATAAAAACTTGACTTTTAGGAAGAGCCCTTGGTAGAAATCCCAAAGGTAAAGCTGAGATCATTGATGGGACCCACAAAGGCAGCCCCAGCTGGAGCCACGAGGCCAACTGCCACTCTCCCAGCAGCCTCCACAGCCTCTCCCTATGTGGCACTTCCTTCAAAGGCAGCCTTTACATCTGACAATTCTGCAGCAGTCCTGGCAGCTCTGCAGTAAGAGGATGCGCTGCTCACTGTCAATGGGCGTTCTTCTGCAGGCTTCTGCTGGATCTTCCGTCACCAGCATTTGTATCAAACAGCCTCTCCTGTACTGCTGACATGGTAAGGAGCTGGGAGGCCTACCACGCCCACCGGCGCTCTGCTCCAGCTGCTAGGGACAGACTCCCATTCTCTGCCTCCGTCCCTGGGGCTTCGGCTGAACACAACCAAAACCTTTTTCTTCTTCACAAATGCTCTTTCTGGAGGTCTGGCCTCCCCTTTCCCAGGAAGGATACTGAGGGGGCGGTAGGGGAAAGGCAGGAAGTGGCACTGGCAAAGGAAGCAGCTGTTTGTGCCCCATCTGCTACCCAGGGGTGGGGAACATTGCGTCCTGATCCATCTCTTGGAGAAGAGGCCTGACAAAAGGTAAATGGGAGAGAAGTTTCTCCCTGGAAGATGAAGGGAGAAGCCCCCTGGGTTAACTGTCAGCACCCAAACCAATCTTTCTTCTCGAGGCAATACTGGGCACCAGAACCAAGGAATGGGCAAGACAGTTCCTGCCTTCCCGTCAGGTTCTAGGTGGATGAATGCTCAAACACAAGGCTTCTTCCTGCAAGGTCTCAGGAAGAGTCCACCTGAGATGTCTAACAGAGACCAGAAACCTAAATCTTTCTGGCTTATAACCATTACCTGTGAACTAGTTGAGCCCAAACACCAGCCAGGAAGGAATCTGAGAAATGCGACCTGCACTGGAAAAGCTGAGTATACCTGCCACTGATGGGAACCTCCCTTTAACTCACACAGAAAGAGAAAGGACAGGATTCTCCAGGAATTCATGTGGAGAGGACGTAGTGAGGTCACTTCCTCCCTCGCTGGGCATCAGAGCAGCCCCATCCTGCCCTGAGCTTCTGCTGCCCAGCACCACATCTGCAGAGGCACTCAATATGCAGTTGTTGAATAAACATACA
This sequence comes from Plecturocebus donacophilus, assembly GCA_004027715.1. Lineage (NCBI taxonomy): Eukaryota > Metazoa > Chordata > Mammalia > Primates > Pitheciidae > Plecturocebus > Plecturocebus donacophilus. The sequence continues at coordinate 4,605 of PVKP010031540.1, read as the reverse complement.
AATTGACAGAAAACATACAATGGTACTTTCTTAGCACTTTTCTCCTTAAACAGTCTCAGTGTGGGGAATATTTTGAAGAGACTGAAGCAAAATATGATTTTCTTTCTTTCAGAATATGAATTTGAATGGCTAGGCCTTGAAGACCTTCTAAAGATTCCTTAGATCAATAAGAAAGGCCCCAGCCTGTCCTGATCCTTGGTAACTCAAGTTTGTACTTTATTGCTGATGTGACCAACACTGGAGCATAAGAAACTGTCTGGGGAGGGCAGAGTTGGTGAGGGCTGAAAGACCTGTGGTATAACACCCATTCCTTCTGACTGGGCTGCCCAAGCTCAGTGTAGTCACAAAGAATCACAGAACCCTTCTGGCCTCAGTTTCAGAAGAGAGCCATGGATTGGGCTGTATCCTAGATATCATCCTTTAGGTTTATGGGCCTGCAAGGAAGACCTCAGAATGCGTGAGTGCCAAGCATCTGGCCCTCCTTGAGCTTCCTTTGGAAACCACACAAATTGAGCTGAAAGGGAACCTGGCCCCCCAAAAAGACGCTTGAAGAGCAGTGAATGAATCCCAGAAACATCCCAAAGTCTCTGGCTACATGGCCAAATTCTGGGCATGGCCTAGGCCCCCATGACTGTGGAAGTTCATTTCATAAAAGCTGCGGCAGTAATCACAAAGCACTGTCACTGGAAGGGCAGATGTGGAGTCAGAATTGAGGGGGAGCCAACTGCACTTGGCCCCCAGAAAGAGTAATCCAGTGGAACCGAGTTTCCTTGCAGAAGCAAAGCCATCAGAGCCTGCACGGCACTGATCGATACTGCCACGTGTAGTAGGTCCACATCTCTTTTTCCTAATATAATGAACTTGAAAAAATCACTCCAGCAATTTCCCCCCAAATGATCTTAGTAATCCTGACAACATTGTATGAGGCAAATATGATCTCCCTCCTACAGCTGGAAGAAACTGAGGGCTTGGAGGTGAAGAAGCCTGACAAAAGTCACACTGCAAGGCGGATGAGAGGAGAGTGAGCTTGGAGTGTGGGCATCCTGAATCCCTGTCCTAGGTTCCTGTCTTCAATTATTTACCAAACTCGCAAAACAAAAATTGGTTACCTCAGACTGTGGGCCTGTGGCTCCCAGCTGGAGCCTTACCAAAGTTTGTGCCTGTTTGGGGTGCAGCTGGAGATGTAGCCTGGTGACAGGTAGGTCTGTGATGTGTATGCATGTCTATGTCCCTAGGCCCATGGAGAGACTGCCTGCAGGCCCTGGAGGACGGCCACGACACTAGCTCCATCTACCTGGTAAAGCCGGAGAACACCAACCGTCTCATGCAGGTGTGGTGCGACCAGAGACATGACCCCGGGGGCTGGACCGTCATCCAGAGACGCCTGGATGGTTCTGTTAACTTCTTCAGAAACTGGGAGACATACAAGGTGAGACCCGGCAGGGGCTATCTGTGCTGCCACAAGGTGACTGGCTCAGCCCAAGAGAGGCCTGAGTGACCAGCAGAAGAGTCTATTCAGAGGTATATGCTTACCAAGTCCAGGCCTGTGCGGTCCCAACAACACACATACCTGAGGCAAGGATGCAGACAGGGCCATGGTGCAAACCCACCAGGGGTAGTGAGGACCAGCTCCTCCTCTGCCTGCTGCCAGCAACTGCTGCACAACAAGACTTAGTAGACCAGACTACCACAGCCCCACAGGACAGGGTGAGAGTTTAGAAATACTGGTATGGGGGCCCAGTAGCGGGGAGCATTTCTCTCCCAACTAGGGTTTCCACGGGGAAAGACCTGCTCTCAAAGCCCAGAAGAGGCAAGTCCCAAGAGGCTCCCAGTCCCTGGGAGAATCCCCCAAAGGGTACAGGTAGGGAACTGTGGAAATGCTTAAGTCCTAATTCCAGGCCCATCCTCTGGGGTCCCTGGTCCCCAGGGAGTTGAAATGTTCATCTGTGTAGCAGGGAAAGTTGCCAGGACTCAGCCATACATTGTTCTTCCCCCTCCAAACAAAGAGATGGCACTAAGGAAGGCAAGAGTGGCTCTGTTTGCTGAGTGCCCACCCCATGCCAGCACCATGCTAAGGGCTTTTGTGCTTACCTTGTTTAATCTCATAACAACCCACTAAGGGAGGTTCTGTAAGGACCCAGCTTACAGGTGAAAATGTGGAATAATTTACTCAGGGTTGCAAAGCTAGGAATAGCCCAGTAGTGACTGTAGCTGAGGCATCTGACACTGAAGCTCACAAACTACCTGAAGTCATTACACCTTGCACACGTGGCTGCGCTATGCCCCTTCTTGAGTCTCCTGTCCTGGTTGTCCCCTACCCTACCTCCTGACCAGCCTGTGTCTCTGCTTTCTTCTGCTCTTCCACCTACATTAGGAGGAGGACATTTTTTCTTCCTTTCTTAGAGGCAATGCAGTGCAATGATTAAGACTGGGTTCTTGGTCCAAATCCTGGCTCACCCTCAGGCACTCTGTGACCCTGAGACTCTCTGGGCCTCAATTCATCCATTCTAGGGAGAATAATGATAGTATTTAGTTCTTAGAGTTGACATGAGGATTAATAAAACAACCTATGTAAAGTTCTTATAACAGTGCCAGCATATCATAAGCACTCAATAAATACTAAATATATTATAAATGAATAGATATTCACAAGACTTTAGTGGCCATCACTCAGCTGCTGACCCCAAAACTACATGCAAAAAACAATAATCACAAAACCACTGGATTTTAGACCTAGAGGTGAGTCCCAGTGGATGGGACACATGTCACAGCTCACACCTGTCTGGTGCATTAGAGCCTACATGTGACCCTCACACATAGTCATCTCCAGAGAAGGAGGTGAAGTTCAGTGAAGGTCAGGGATTTGTCTGAGGAATGCTTACTGCATCCCTACTGAGTGCCAGGCCCTCAACTTGCCACAGCACATGTGTTGCTGCAGCAAGCCTGTGGGGAAGGTAATGTAGCCTCCCCAACATAAGAATGAGGAATCTGGGGTTCACATGATGCCTGGCATAGAGTAGGCACTCAACATATTTTTGAATAATGTGTGAGTCACAGAGAGATTAGGTGGTGGAGCAGGGGTCTGAACCAGGCCTGCTTCATGCTCCGCTTGTTTCCCAGGCCCCTCTATGCAGAGCTGAGGGTCCGACAGCCAGGCTTGCTGGCTGCAGGCACTGCAGGCTCCACATTAACACTCTCCTGGCTTTTCCCCAGCAAGGGTTTGGCAACATTGATGGCGAATACTGGCTGGGCCTGGAGAATATTTACTGGCTGACGAACCAAGGCAACTACAAACTCCTGGTGACCATGGAGGACTGGTCTGGCCGCAAAGTCTTTGCAGAATACGCCAGCTTCCGCTTGGAACCTGAGAGCGAGTATTATAAGCTGCGGCTGGGGCGCTACAATGGCAATGCAGGTGACTCCTTTACATGGCACAATGGCAAGCAGTTCACCACCTTGGACAGAGATCATGATGTCTACACAGGTAGGAAAAGTGGAGTCAAACTCAGGTGCAGGGCAGGGAAAAGAGGTCAACCGGAGCCAGAGCCCTTGACTCCAGGGCTTGGAAGTGGGAATTTCCCAGGGTGATGACCAGCTGGGCCAAGCTGCTTGACCCTGTTCACACCCCGAGGGTCCCTTCTTCTGCCCATAGGTCCCCTTCACAAAGCTAGGTCAGAGTGGCATTTACAAATTTAAAAAAACGGGGAGGGGTACATAAAGAGGCATACAAATCACACATACCGGAGCCAACTGGGGTCAAGGCAGAAAGGCATGTGCTGGGCTGTGCTCTCACCACCTCTGTCCAAGGCACCTGGTAGAGAGCTAGCTAATCATCTGTGCAGGCTCTGGGCCACACACTTGGGCTCCAGTGCTGGCCCCACCTCCTACCAGCCATGTGTCCTTGGGCATGCTGCTAAATCTCCCTGGGTCTCAGTTTCTGCATCTGGAAGTAAGGACAAGAACTACCTCGCATGGTGGGGAGAAGGGTAGAGAGAATGTACCAAAGTGCTTTGTCTAGGATTTTGCACTCAGTGAGGGCTCCACAACAGCTGGCTTTATTCATGGTTAGTTACTGCATGTAATGCTAGTGCAGTGCTGAGAGGAAGCTATTAAGAGGAAACTAGATAGGAGAGAGGAAGTGATTTGTCTAAGATCACACGCTTCAAATCTAGGTCTTTACTAAGAAGTCTTTATTAAATAAAAAACAAGAGAGAAAACAGAAAATTTAAAAAAATACAGATGTGGTCTGGCCCTGAGTCCAGATATCAGACTCCCACACAGTTAATGCCTCCCAGGGCTGAGGCCCAGTTTCTTGAGATGAAGGCCTCTGGGCCCTGACAGGCTCCTCCCTGAGGCTGGCAGCACATAACGGCCAATGCTGCTTCCAGGCTCAGGCTATCTGCTCTCATGGGCAAACCCAGTCCCCTCTCACCTTCATTTCCTATGTGATCTTGGTCTGAAGGCTACTCCATCCCCCTTGAGAAGCAAGCTCTCGGGACTGTCCTATAAATGGCCTACACCTCAGGCAGACCCTGAAACCTACATACCAAGGTAGAGCGGATCCTCATGCCAGGTCCTTATGGCACCTACATTCTAAAGGGTAGT
>PVKP010031539.1:0-26878 GCA_004027715.1 Plecturocebus donacophilus | reverse complement strand
CACAGTACCTACATTTGGTAAGAATCCAAAAGTTAAAAAATTTACATGTATACCCTTGAGTCTATGAAACCCTTAGATTATTTAGCAGAAGTAATGCAAAATAACTTTATAATGACACTTCCATAATTTAGGATACAGCAGACTACCACAGGAAAAAAAAAATCCCTCCTGAAAATGAGTATATGATGGTATTACAAACCACAGGAGGAAGCATTTACCCTTGAAGAAGGATTAGTAGAAATAAACAAGAGTTGGCCTCTCAACAACTTCAGATAATATAATAATCTAAAGGAAACTATAAAATACATTTAGCCCATTTAAAGATTTTTTAGAGGTCTAGAAACCATAATGGAAGACTAGAATATAAAGTGAAAAGAGCAGACAGATTTGGAAAAGAACCAAATAGAACATTAAGAAATGAAATACACAACTACTGAAATGAAAACCTCCTATGTTAAACAACATATTAAATATAGTTAATATAGAATTAGTGAACTGTGAGATTGATCTGAAGACATTTATTACAGAGAGATAAAGACAAGCAAAACTCAAGAAAGAGATTAAGATATTTGGAAGATAGTATAAAAAAACTAATTTAGATATGTAACAGGAGTACCAGGAGAAATTACATTCTTCAAAGAGAATTTTGAAAGAGGTAGTCTGACAATTGTCAGAACTGATATAAAATAAATTTCAAGTTGGAAGAAGCATACCAAGTCTGGAACATGTTAAAAACAACAAATAAAAAACAAACCTAGATTCATTGTAATAAAGCTTCAGGCAAGAGAAAAAAAATATTTTAAAAAGACAGAAGTGGGGTTCAAGAGAAATAAAGAGATTACCTATAAATAAATGAATTGAAATTAGTATCCTTCTTACTACATGCTGGAAAATAGGGCTTTAAAATTTTTAAGTATTGAAACAAGGACATGGAATCAGCCTAAATGTCCATTAATGATAGACTGGTTAAAGAAAATATGATACCTATATATACCATGGAATACTATGCAGCCATAAAAAAGAACAAGATCATGTCCTTTGCAGCAACTTAAGAGAGAGCTGGAAGCCATATCCTAAGCAAACTAATGCAGGAACAGAAAACCAAATACTGTGTGTTCTCACTTATAAATTGGAGCTGAACATTGAGTACATATAGATACACAAAGAAGGGAGCAATAGACACTGGAGCCCACTTGAGGATGGAGGGTGGGAAGAGGGGGAAAATGGAAAAACTACCTATCAGGTACTGCAATTATCACTTGGGTGAGAAAATATGTACCCCAAAGCCCTGTAACATGTGATTTACCTGTTTAACAAACCTGTGTATATACCCCTGAACCTAAAATAAAAGTCTAAAAAAAATACTTACAGTGTTGAAGAATACAGCTGTCACCTTCTGGGCAGACTGAGTTAATAAGGGCTCTCTAACTTACTGCAGACACATGGAAACTGCTATTCAGGGGTGAGGGTTAAATAAAACATGTTTCTTAGAATTCTGAGAGAGATTCTGAATTTGCAGTACCTAAACAAACCACTGAAACATGTGCTTCAGTGAGAAGAAAAATGAATATTCAAGAAAGCCCCAGTGAGTAAAACCAATTCGTTAAAATGTGTACATGGAAATCTAGTTAATCATTGATGATAAAAATCCAGTAATAACGATACTAACAATGGCAACTTTGGAAGGAAAGCTTAAAAACAAGTAGAAATAACATATTAAACAACGTTATATAATATTGGATGAGGTTGATAAGAGGCATTCCAAGTTTTGTATAATATGCAGAAAGGTGGGGAAAAGATTAGCTTCATAATCTCACAAGTCAGGTGGGCATATGGACATTTTATGTCCATGTATAAATTTATAGTTTTCAAACATGTAAACAGGGGGAAAAGAAGAAAATATAAGTTAATCAACACAAGACAGGAACTAACAAAAAAATCAAAGGAAGATAATTAAAAAATAAAATGACAAAATCAGATGGTAGAAATAAATCAATAATCATAACAAATATCTATGGATGAAATTGTTCCATGGTTAATAGATAAGATTTCGACATAAAAATATTGTAAAAGGATATTACAATCAATTAAAACAAAACATGTACTACTTAGGAATGCATATATATGTAATAAAATTATATATAAAAAAGGAAAGCAAGAAATGATAAAATTGGGATTCGGGATGATGTTCCCTCAATTGGAATAAGTCAGGTGGCTGAATAACGAGTATCAAATGATTAGATATACATGTGGTTTTCCAGGTCTTTTGTTTTGAATGGTAGGCTAAAGATTGCTAATTTAATTATTAAAAATAACTACCTAGATTAATAAAGTAATAATCACACATGGTTTGAATCTGTGTCCCCATGAAATTTCATGTCAAACTGTAATCCCCAGTATCACAAGCAAGCCCTGGTGAGAGGTGACTGGATCATGAGGGTGGGTTTCTCATGAATGGTTTAGCGCCATCGCCTTTGGTACTGTCCTTACAATAATGAGTTCTCATGAGATTGGGCTGTTTAAAGTGTGTGGCATTTTCCCCTCTCTCTCTTGCATCTGCTCTGGTTATGTGACATGCCTACTCCTTTTCACCTTTTGCCATGATTGTAAGCTTCCTGAGGTCTCCCCAAGCCAAGCAGAGGCAGCATCATGCTTCCTGTACAGGCTACAGAACTATGAGCCAACTCAACCTCTTTTATTTATAAATTACCTAGTCTCAGGTATCTCTTTAGAGCAATGAGAGAACAGACTAATACATGGACCAATATATGAGGGTGTTATGAATCACATAAAGGAATATAAATAATACAATTCTGTGCACTTGATGTCCAAAGGAAATCATTTTTTATAACGCAGGCCAGGCGTGGTGGCTTACACATGTAATCCCAGCACTCTGGGAGGCCGAGGCAGGCAGACTGCCTGAGGTCAGGAGTTGGAGATCAGTCTGGCCTACATCGTGAAACCCTGTCTCTACTAAAAGTATAAAAAAATTAGCCAGGTGTGGTGGCATACACTTGTAAACCCATCTACTTGGGAGGCCGAGGCAGGGGAATTCTTTGAACCAGGGAGGTGGAGGTTACAGTGAGCCAAGATCGCACCACTGCACTCCAGCCTGGGTGACAGAGTGAGACTCCATGTCTCATATATATATAGTGTGTCTATATATATACATAAGAAACTATATATATATATATATATATATATATATAGTGTGTCTATATATATGTGTATACACACACACACACACACACACACATATATGCAAAGGGATGAGAAAGAGATACTAGAGTAATATTCTCTAAAAGATTTTGGCCTAGTTACGTTAATATCAGACGACACAAGTATTGTTAGAGATAAAAAAAATCATGATTAAAGGAATAATTCCTTAAGAAGACATGAAATTCTTGAACTTCTATATATCTAAACTTGTAACCTTAGAATATACAAAGCAAAATTAACATAATACAAGGAGAAATTGACAAGTCTTTCCCCACAGCAAAGTATTAAAAACCTCTCCCAATAATCAATACGTCAGGTCAGGTGGAGTAGCTCCCACCTGTAATCCCAGCACTTTGGGAGGCCAAGGCAGGTGGATCACTTGAGGCCACAAGTTTGAGACCAACCTGGCCAACATGACAGAACCCCAACTCCAGTAAAAATACAAAAATTAGCTGGCTGTGGTGGCACAAGCCTGTAATCCCAGCCACTCAGGAGACTGAGGCACAAGAATCACTTGAACTCAGGAGGCAGAAGTTGCAGTGAGCTGAGACAGGGCCACTACATCATTTCAGCCTGGGTGACAGAGTAAGACTCTGTCTCCAAAAAAAAAAACAATAGATCAAACAAAAACTTAGGTTATGTAAAAAATCTGAATACAATTAACAAACTTGAAAAAGTGATATTCTAACATAAAGTCTGTTAATTCACCAAATTAAGATCAAAGGTGGAAAAATTATAGTATCATTTTAACATATGCAGAAACATTATTTGATAATATTCAATACCCATTTGTGACAAAGACTTTTAGTAAATGAGGACTAAATGGCAATGTTCTTAATGTTATGGAGGATAATTATCAGAAACTCACAGCAAATGTGATATGAATCATTAGATAAATCCATTCAAAATCAGGAATGACTACTAGTATGATTTCTACTCAACACTGTCCAGGAGAGATTGGCCAGTGCATCAAGACAAGAAAGGGAAATAAGGAAAGGAAGAAATAAAACTCTTCTTATTCACAACAATATTATTTTTAAAATTCAATGTTAGTTCTCAAACAGAGCTAAAGAAACAATTGAGGGAGATGTTTTGAGAGCAGAATTGAGGTAGTGAGATGGGGTGGGAAGAGCAGGGAAGGAAAGAAGTTAGGATCAAAGAATATTTAAATGGATGAGTTGACAGACTGTTGCAGAACAAATGGAATTTACATATGATTAAAGATTAATTTGGGTAAAAATATATATGAAAAATGGAGAATTTCATTCAATACAGAAGGCTTTAGTTTTTAATATTAATTTACTTTTAAAACCCATATCAGTACAGTCTGTAATACACTTTTACAAAAAAAAAAATGAGGCAAAAGAGAAAGTCTCACAAAAACTTCAATTAAAACTCACCAGTCTGTCAGATACTCCTTTTACTTTGGCATTATTATATGCAAATTTGGTAATATCTCCTTTTCTTTGTTTGATGCAGCATTTTATAGATTCATTGTCCTTTCATATAGTCATGTGCCATATAATGATGTTTCAGCCACCTAGTGACATTGTAGCTATCTTAACAGCTTAGTGCAATGCGTTATTCATGTATTTGTAGTGATGGTATCAGCAAATATTTTAAAAATAAACTTGATGTAGTCAAAGTGTACAATGTTTACAAAGTCTACAGTAGTATAATGTCTTCACATTCACTCTTCACTCACTGACTCATCCTAAGCAACTTCCAGTCCTGCAAACTGCATTCATGGTAAGTGTCCTATACAGATACACTATTTTTTATATTTTATGCTGCACTTTTACTATATTTTTCTATGTTTAGATACACAAATACAGCACTATGTTACAAATGTCTGCTGTATTCAGCTCGGTAGCATGCCTAGGGGCAACAGACTATACCATCCAGCCCAGGTGTGTAGTAGGGTATACCATCTAGGTTGTGTGAGTACATTCTATGATGCTTGCACAGTGACAAAATCATACAACAGCACATTTCTTAGGATATATCCCTGTCATTTATGGGACTGTAATTGCCATCTGCTGTTTTTCAAAAACAATTCTGCAAAGAGGAGGATAGGTGAAGAAATGGGCCTGAGAAGGTAAGTGTGGTCATAGATGCCAGTGGTATCCTGTCCAGGTTGCCTTCACCAAGTCAGTGCACCCATTCTCCACTTGCCAGGATTTCCTGATTATCTTGAGCAGTGGCTGCTAATGGCTCACAGTCATCACCTTCTCTGAGTAATTGTCCTTGGACAAACAGAGATAATCGATGGTCTCCGGGAAGCCCTCAATCCACAAGGACTGACTGAGGTACAAAAGGCTGGCCCCTTGCCTCAAGGATAAGTTTTGTTCCAAAAATCCTTCTTCCAAATTAGACTAGACTTAAGCTCAGACCACGGCTTGCTCAGCCCGTTTCCTCCTCCATATCTTGCTTCCCTCTCTGCTTTGCTTTTTTCCTGCAGCTTACTTTGCTCCCCAAAATTCCCTAGCCTTGAATCCATGCCTAGACTCTACTTCTAGGAAACCCAACCCAAGTGACTTATCCAAGGTCCAAACTTTAGAAGTGATTAGGCATGGACTCCGTAACAGGGGTCCCAACTCCTGGTCCACTTTTTTTTTTTTTACTATGCTATGTGGTATTGAGACAGACAAAAAAAGAGAATAGGCTACTTTAACATTTACATTTTTGAATTTTAACTCACTCAAGATGATTAATGTCATCAGTAATAACTAATTCCCATAACATTTCTGTTTGGTATAGGAAGGTATTATATTTAACATTTCTGTCAGAAGATCCTGGAGTTTATCCTTTAAATCTATCATGGCACAAAAATTCTTCTTAGGCTTCCCTACAATGCGTAAAACTTTTTCCTGATTCAAAAAGAGAAACAGGTGTCAGTTCAAGCTGATATTTTGTGGAGTTTTTAGGTGATACTTAGTATTAGGTAATTTATTTTCCCTCTGATGGGAAAGTGTTGCTAAGGGTTTTAACTTAGAATCCAACTTCCTTGGCCACTCATTCAGCGGAGAAAGAAGAAAAAAGACAGAGACTTGGATCAAGAGAGGACCCAGTCACCAGATCTGCTTAATGTTCTCAACCTGAATCAAGTTTTAAGTTTGCTTTAGAGTTATCCAAAGGAATAACGGGGAGGGGGAGGCATAAATGAAGCAAAATAGGCCATGAGTTGATAACTGTTGAAGGTGGGTGATGAGTTTGAGGATTAAGCTCTTGACTTTTTTTTTTATCTTGCCCGAATTCCTACCTAAGGGGTATAGGGAATCATGATCTACAAGCCATAAATTCTCATCAGACGGATTTTATTTGACCCTATATATTGTGATTTACTTTTCAGTCTGACTCTGGCATAACATTGTGAGACAAGGAAAAATATTTAACCCCAAAATATATTTCCTTCCCATACCTTGATATTGCCCTACAAAGTCTCTTGCGGGAAAAATCCACATTCTATAGAGCATCCCCATCCCCCTTTGTTTCCCTTCCTTTCTTTCCAGATCCAGGAGATTATCAACTAAGAGCCAGGCACCCTTTTAGGTCCCATAAGAAACATTTTACAACCTGCTCTCTCTCTCTGACGTCTGCTACCTGAGAGATTCCTCTGCACAATAAAACTTGGTCTCCACAATCATTTATTTTAACCTAAACATTCCTTTCCATTAACCCCACATCTTCAGATAAACTCAACCAATTGTCAACCAGAAAATGTTTAAATTTACCTGTTGCCTGGAAGCCCCTGCTTTGAGCTGTCCCACCTTTCTGAACCAACCCAATGTATTTCTTAAATGTATTTGATTGACATCTCATGCCTCCCTAATATATATAAAACCAAGCTGTACCCCGACCACTTTGACCACATGTTCTCAGGACCTCCTGAGGGCTGTGTCACAGGCCATGGTCACTCATATTTGGCTCAGGATAATCTCTTCAAATATCATACAGAGTTTGATTCTTTTTGTCAAGAAGTCATGGGGGTTCACTACGGTATTCCACTTCTGTTTGACTCTTCCGTAAGAGTTATACTATCCCCAATTCAAGAGTTGGCTGCTCAGCAACACATTTAGAAGTTACTGAAAACAGTGCAAAGCTCAAACTGTGTATGGACCTGTCCTGAGAAAATTGTAGCATCTTTCCATCTCTCAGGAAACCTCTGAACATTAGGTCAAATAGATGAAAGGAAAGAGCTGGGTTGCAGCTTAGTAATCATAAAAGGAAGTCAGGGAGGGCAGGCAAAGAGAGCCTTAGGGAACCTCAAGCCTCAAGTCTTTAGTCCTAAGAAGGGGAGATTCCTCCTCTTCGTGAGTAAACTCCACTGAGAAAGAGCCACCTTTGGGGCAGAACGCTTAAGGCTACGTAAGCCTTGTCTGATTCTTTTTTTTTTAATTTGTTGATGCAGGCAGTATAATTGATTTTTTTCTAACAGGCAAGGTTTCTGTTTTGTTGTTGTTTGTGTGGTTTGTTTTTTGAGCTGGAGTCTCACTCTGTTACCCAGGCTGGAGTGCAATGGCATGGTTTTGGTTCACTGTGACCTCTCCTCCCAGGTTCAAGCGATTCTCCTGCCTCAGTCTCCTGAGTAGCTGGGACTACAGGTGCGTGCCACCACACCTGGCTAATTTTTGTATTTTTAGTGGAGACGGGGGTTTCACTATGTTGGCCAGGCCGGTCTTGAACTCCTGACCTCATGATCTGCCCTCCTCAGCCTCCCGAAGTGCTGGGATTACAGGCATGAGCCACCATGCCTGGCCTGTTTTTTGAGACAGGGTCTCTCTCTGTGGCCAGGCTGGAGTGCAGTGGCATGATCACTGCAGTCTCAAACTCTTGGGTTCAAGTGATCCTCTCACCTCAGCTTCCTGAGTATCTGGGGACTATAGGCACACACCACCACACCCAGCTATTTTTTTTTGTAGAAACAGGGTCTCACTACATTGCAGACTGGTCTCAAACTCCTGGCCTCAAGTAATACTGCTGCCCTGGCCTCCCAAAGCTGTGGGATTACAGGCTTGTACCATCACACCTGGGGTATAATCGTTTTCCTTAAAGATCTATACAAGGAAGACATCTTTTCTCTAGACGTAGCCAAGCAAACAGAAGAGAAAGACCGAGGATTTCAGACAGTAGCTAGCATCTTACTTGATTAATCCAGTTCTCCGATGTGGCCTGGAACTCAGGATACAGACGACTTTCTAACACGGAAGATGTGTTAGAAAAACTCTTAAGGGAGTTCCAGGTGACTAAACTTAAACGTAGAAATCTGATATCAGCATGAAGCATGACATCGTAAAGAAATTGGGATTTGGAGTACAAAGCCAAGGCTTAACTAAAAAGGTGTGATGTTATAAGTTAACATTAGGGGAATCTAGGTAAAGGGAATATGAGAACTTTATCTTTGTAACATTTCTGTAAGTCTAAAATTATTTCAAAATTAAAGCATTACTAAAAATAACAGTTCAGGGTTTCAGCCTTGGCTCTGATGCCTGGCTTTTCTGAGACTTAGATTCCTCATCTGTAAAACAGGATAATGACAATGCTCATTTCCCTGTGTGGCTGTTGGGAGGACCAACTATGGTTAAGTAAATGGACACACTGCAGACACGAAAGCACACAGCCCATGCTGGTCACTTTCGAAGGGAGTCACGCTGGTGTCAGAAGGAAGCAGTAAGGTGGAAAAGATGTTTATACTATAAACCAAAGACCCATTTGTTATAAACCATCAGTACAGCTCTGTTAACCTTTGGAGTTAAACAGAGATACTAAATCTTTCAGGCATGTAAGCTCTAGCAGTGCCATTTATTACATTATTAGAAGGGTTTAGCAGCCATCTCAAAAATAATAATAAAAAATAAGAGGGACACAGCTAGTAATAATAAGGAGGTACAATGAATGAAAGGGAAAACAGTAGCTTCAAACACCCAGCTTCCCTTTTAAGAAGTCCCTGGGCCATAAGTCAATATTTGCTTCAAACATACTTAATGGAGAAAGGAAAGGCAAGGCATTTTCTAGCCTCAACCTACTCCACACGACTTGGCTGGTGATCTGGAAAACTTGCTCATAGCAAGTCCTAGACCAGCTCAGCCACTGTGTGGATCTTCTGATGGCGAATGAGGTTGCAGTGTCGATTAAAGCTCTTCCCACATCGAATGCACTGGTGAGGTCGCTCCCCCGTATGGCTTCTCTGATGTTCAGTGAGAAATGAACGCCGACCGTAGCTCTTACCGCACTGGTTGCACTGATACGGCTTTTCTCCTTTGTGGATTCTCTGATGCTGGATAAGACCTGCACTCTGACTGAAGGCCTTCCCACACTCCTTACAGTGGTACCGTTTCTGTATATTGTGGATTCCTCGGTGATTAAAAAGACCAGAACTTCGACTGAAGGCTTTCCCACACTCATTACATTCATAAGGTCTTTCTCCAGTGTGAATTCTTTGATGTCGAATGAGACCTGAGCTCTGAGTAAAGCTCCTTCCACATTGATCACATTTGTGTTGCCCCTCTCCTGAGAGGCTTCCCCACTGCCTCTCTATCCTATCCTTATGTTCACCAACTTCTCCATGTGGGAGATCCTGCTTTGATACCTCCCAGGTCCGCTCATTAAACATCTTCCCACATGGTTCCACTATCTTAAGAGAGTCTTTCCTTAGCACCAACTCTCTGTCCTCAGTCTTGGCCATCTCATCTGAAACAAAGAAAAAGACTAGGTAAATGTCACTTGTCCCCTGAGCCTATGGGAACGTGACTGTGTCTATAAAAATGTATCACAGAAAAGCAAGTGAGCTAGAAACAGAAGGGCCAGTGTGGCTAACACCTTCCCCAAGGTAAGGAGGAAAGGTTGCCCTCTTTCGCAAAATGTAGGTCAGTCCATCCCCAGGTAGACTTGGCCTGGGGAGGCTGTTTGTTTGTTTTCGAGACAGAGTGTCGCTCTGTAGCCCAGGCTGAAGAACAACGGTGTGATCTCAGCTCATGCAGCCTACACCTCCTAGGTTTAAGTGATTCTCCTGCCTCAGCCTCCCAAGTAGTTGAAACTACAGGCACACGCCCCCCAAACCCAACTAATTTTGTATTTTTAGTAGAGATGGGGTTTCACCATCTTGGTCAGGATGATCTGAAACTTCTGACCTCAGGTGATTCACTCACTTTGGCCTCCCAATATGCTGGGATTACAGGTGTGAGCCACCATGCCCGGCTGGCAGTATTTTCTTATACTTCTTCATAGGAAGGGATGGGTAAAGATCAGGTTGGCTTCTCTGGAGTTTTCACTTAGACCTCTCTCTCCTTCCTGAGATAATCTCAAAGTAATCCTTTCCAAGGAAAGTTACTTCATGTACTGATTCATTCATTTTCAGAACAAGTATTAAACGTCTAATGTTCTAGGTGCTCTTCAGGCAGTACAATAGTCCCCACTTATCTGTGGTTTTGCCTCACAAAGTTTCAGCTACCCACAGTCAACCACAGTTCAAATATACTAAATGGAAGATGCCAGAAACAAACAATTCCTAAGTTTAAATGTGGCACCATTCTGAGTAGTATGACGCAATCTCATGCCATCTGGCTCTGTCTCACCCAGGACATGAGTTCTCCTTTTGTCCAGCATATCCACACCGTACATGCTGCTTGCCTGTTACACACCTAGTAGCCATTTTGTTACCAGATTGACTTTTGCAGCGTCACAGTGCTTATGTTTACATACCCTTATTTTACTTAATAATGGCCCAAAGTACAAAAGTAGTGAGCTTGGCATATTATTATAATTGTTCCACTTTATTATTATTGCTGTTTATCTCTTATAATGCTTAATTTACAAATTAAACTTTGTCTTAGGTATGCACAGAAAAAAATAGTATATACACGGTTCAGTATTATGCTGGGTTTCAGGCATCTACTGGGGGTCTTGGAACATATCCCCCTTGAATAGTGGGGACTACTATACTTTCTGATTTTCAAATCCACAATTATCCAAGGTACATTCCAATCATAAGATCTTTGCTCTAGTGCTTGTCTCTTGCTGGAAAGCTCTCACCTCACATGAAAGCAAGGCCCTTTCTCTCACTTCCTGTAAGTCTTTGTTCAACTCACCTTCTCAATGGGGTCTATCTGAATTCTTCCATTTAATATCACAGTCTGTTTGCCTTATCCATAGCACTCTTAATCTCCCTTATCCAGTTCTATTTTTGCCTTATTCCATAGCCTCATCACCTTTTAACACACTATTTCATCTCTTTATTTTTATGTTTATTATTCTCTCCCTCTTGCTACAATCTAATCTCTGAGAAGAGGATCCTTCTGTTTTATCCCTGAGAATCATGCCTGGCACATAGTAGTTGCCCAAAAAATATGTGTTAAATGAATAAACATATAAAAGGGAAAGGACTGAAACCAATTCTATGACTATGGCCTCAACTGACTGGCCCCGGAACTGGCATGTGGAGCAAAGTCTGCCCCATAGGACTGGTCCATACTGAACTGTGTCCAGCCAACCCAATCAAACCCTTTCTGCTTTGAGGAGTTGAAAGTAAGAATGGAGAGAAACAGACCCAAACTGTCTACAAACTAAAGAGCAGCTGCTATGGTATCCTTAGAATATCTTGGGTTTCCCAGGTCTGACTTCACTTTACAATACAGAAAAAGACCAAGGATAACAGACCCAGCTTTCTTCTTTTGACCAAAATATTTGCCTCTTTCTCCTACATCTAACTGTCCTGTCTCTCACACACCAGAATAGGTAGGCATGTGAGAGACTTAGGACTCCTCTGTTGTTAGGCCATGGCTCTCCTCCTCCTTTTAGCTGGGGGATCACAACAGGTTTGGAAAATAAAACTGTGTCTGTAGAGAAGAGATGGGCCACAAGTGGGATCAGTACTGCCCTTTGCTCAAACTTCATATTAAATGTGAAATGTACAAGGGAGCTCGGTAGAATATAAAAACTTGGACATTTCCCACCTTTTATTACTATTTATACAACTTTCACGACTTATGAAGCACTTTCGGATATACTGTCAAACTGACTTACCACAGAACTCCTTGATGTTATTATCACATCTCTTTAAAGAACTATAGAAAACTATGGGAAGATACATAACATGTATGGGTAGACAGAATATATTGAGAAATGTCTGGAAAATATGCAGCAAAGTGACAAGAGTAGTTACCTCTAGGGAGTAGGATTTGGAGAACTTTCATTTGTTACTATATAAACTTCTGTATTCTTTAGATTTTTAAAGAATCAGCATAACTTAAACAGAAACTCAAACTTGCCTATTAAATACTGCTTGGCTAACAAGTTGAAAAGCTGGAACTTAAATTTGGTCCTTGTAATTTCAAACATACGTTGTTTTATAATATTGGCTTTACCTAAATTTGTAACACATACCTGCATTGATATCTTACAGGGAGAACTCTCCAATCTGTAGATGCCCTCTGGATACTCTCTGACAGCCACAGTCGATGTTTTACAAACGTTAGTTGAATGGGTAGATGGATAAGAGGATAGGTGGACAATTTAGATGTGCTTCTTGGAAAAGGGGGTTCTCAGCAGGGTTCTAGATGTAGTTTGGAAGGCAGAAAAGAGGAGGTGGCTAGAAAATAAAAGGCCCAAGTTCATAGAGAGAGGAAGAAGAAACAAAGAAATTGACTGGAAAGAAACTCATTAAGAGGGAAAATTGTATGAGGAGCAATTTTAATCTGATAAAGTCATAGTAGCTACAGGAAGGTCTGCCAGAATTTACTCAACACATGCACTTTAATTTAAATCAAGAGATGTGTTCCATGTGATAGAAATCCACACTTGCTAGGGCAGATGAAAGAGACAGAAGCTAGAGACAAAGATGCAAGGGAAGGTGCAGCTTTGATGCATATGGGGTAATGTGAAACTGCAAACAGCAGAACTTTGCTACAGATTGTCAGAAGACTAACAAAAAGTCAGTAAGAGGGTATGACTTTATGTGTGGGAAATGAGACAAGCCGGAGCCAATTCCCGCAGGGAGAGCTAGACTGGGAAAGCAGCCAACTCAGTCCCAAGTGCTCAGTACTATATACACAAGGGTGGCTACTACCACCACTCAGAAGATTACAGAGAAGAAAATGTTATTTCATTGGATTTTCCCATACATTCTGCCACTTACTAAGCATATCTCATATCTTTCTACTGCAAGTATGAGCCCAAATCGGCAAGGGTGGCAAAGGTGATATGTGACAATAGCGACCACGTATTAAGCATAACACATGCCAAGTGCTTTTCATAAACTGCATTTGATGTTCACAATGACTTTCTGAAGTACATACTGGTCATGGACTAAATTATATCCCCTCACATATGTGAGATCCTAACCCTCAATATGATTAGATTTGAAGATACAGCCTTGAGGGAGGATTAAAAGTTACATGAGGTTATAAGGTAGGGCCTATCTAGTAGGACAGGTATGTCTTTATAAGATGAGACACCAGAGCTTGCTCTCTCTTTCTATGCACACAAAGGAAAGGCCATGCGAGGATACAGCAAGAAGATGGCAATCTGTAAGCCAGGAAGAGACCCCACCAGAAACTAAACTTGATGGCATCTTGATTCTTAGACTACTAGCCTTCAGAAATGTGAGTAAATAAATTTCTGTTAAAGACACCCAGTCTGTGGTACTCTCTTAAGGTAGCACAAGTAAACTAAACCAAAGCTATTATCAACCCCATTTTGTAGATGAAGGATCTGAGGTCAAGTGGTTAAGTAATCTGCCCAATAAAGGCAGCTTCCATGAGGCGAGGCCAGGATCTGAACCTGTCTGTCAAACCCTAAAGTCCATTCTCTGAAGCTGTGCTCCACAGTGATCCCTGAAAGCCTTCCTCATTTACCATGCATCAGAAGTCCAGAGAGCTTCCAGGATGGTACTCAGGCAGAAGTCTGCACACAGGGAGAAGGATCAAAGATGAGCGCACTAGGTTCTCAGAAGCACTGGACATTGCTGTTATCTAGTAAGGAGTCTTTGGATCTCCTGTCTCCCCAGCTCGGGGTTTATTGTTTGTTTTTGCTTGACCACGTGAGATTCATTTGACATCAGATAAATCCTGTCCCTCACCTGTCTCTCCAACAGAATGACACTTCTGAGCAGAGTCACATGTGAGCTGGGGTTCCTTAGGCTGGGACTGAAGGCTCAGTAACGTCTGCTCTGCTAGAGGCACCATCTCTTTAGAGAGGACTTCTTGTCTGTGTCTGTGGGCTACCATCTGGGGACAAAAAGACAAGATTTGACTTTTGAAGAAATTAACTGTCTGAAATAAACACTTCCAAGAAAGAAGGAAACAGGAAGAAGGGTATTTTATTACCAATGTCAAGGAGATATAAAGCAGACACAGGGATTCTTGGCATCTCACAATACACCTTTTTCTCTAGCAAATCTCCCTTCCTACCTCATGCTGTGGTTCATCGAGCTCTCTCTCCAGATCCTCCAGCAAAATCACAGCCTCTTCTCCGCTCTCCGGACAGTGTTCCCTCACCCAGCCCTGGAGCTCCTTGGGCAGGATGGATAGAAACTGCTCCAGCACCAGCAAATCCAAAATCTGCTCCTTTGTGCTCACATGTGGCCTCAACCACTGGTAGCAAAGTTCCTGGAGTCGGGTAAGAGCCTCCCTTGGTCCAGGGGTCTCTTGGTAGCACAGCTGTCGAAAGTGCCTTCGGAAGATTTCCCTTGCCAGTGGATTATTGCGTTTCAGCCTGGATTCCTGCCTTTGGAGGTGACTTTTTGCTTCCACTTTCATTGTCAGAAGTTCTTCCCATGCCTCAGGAACTTGAACACCCAGGGATAAAACCTCCTTTGAGTCTGTATTCATCTTGACCTTGAACAGCTTAAAAGGTACCCTCCAGCTGGAGCTATGCTTCAAGACACACCTTGGAGGTGCCTGTCTAAGCAGTAAAAATAATTATTTATACAGAAAAATGGCAATAGCTGATGACAGAAACTGATAATACAAGCAATTATCATAGACCCTAAAACTCTTCGCTGAAAAGTGACATGGTGACCAAAGAATGGAAATAACAGTACTATATATATTCATAATGTGCAAAGAGTATAGGCTTTCAAGTTACCCAGATTTGGGTTTTCCTCCTTTTTTTAAAGATGGGGAATTTCACTCTGTTTCCCAGGCTGGAGTGTAGTGGTATAATCACAGCTCACTGCAACCTCAAACTCCTGGGTTTAAGCGATCCTCCCACCTTGGCCTCCCAAAGTGCTGGGATTACAGGTGTCTGCCACCACACCTGGCCCAGACCTAGGTTTCATTCAGATCCTAACATTTACTAATTGTGTGACCTTGTGCCAAGTTTTTAAATTATCCTTCAATCTTGGTTTATGTGAAAAAGAAATAGCAATAATACCTTACAGAGTTTACGGAGGAAAACAGCCCATGAATTACGGACTGCACAGATAACTCAGAAAGTCTGAACTCACTGTATAAACATCAAATTAGAGAAAGAATAAATGGGAATATTGTTACTGTCGACTAAATGAATGAGCCAACATTTACTTTACTATTTACTTCAGTTTTCTTAATCTTCAAAACAACCATTTAAAGTTGGTATTATTTTCGCTAAATTTACAGAAAGAAAGGCTTAGGTAGACTGCAAGTCCTGTGAGCTTTCCACACTGCCCTGCTGCTACTTAAGAGTAACAGCCAACACTGCACAAGTCTACAATATGCTTTCAGGTGCAAGACCATATTTAATTCTCACAATTACCCACTCAGGTTTTATTATAATAATTATTTCACTAGATAAGAGATGGAAGCCAGGGAAAGTTAAGTAGATTGCCCAAGGTTAACTTCTTTGTGAGGATAATCGTAAGAAGCCAAAGAAGCCCAAGGGAGAAGTTTTCTCCACAGACCCAGGCAGCTCCTGAAACCCAGGAGATGTTTCCAAAATGGGTGCCTCCAAAATGTCAGGAAGCACACCGCGCAGCAGGGGGATCCCTGCTTGACAAGCCCTACGGCGGACATCCCGGGAATCTGAATTGGGCGTGGAGAAGAGCAGCGAGCCCTAGAACATCCACCTTTAAAAGGCGCCCAGTGATTTGTAGGTATTGTAAGGTTTGAGAATCAAGAAACTAAGGAAAAGGGAACGAGGAACTGTTACATTCTGCACTTAAAACCCGTCCATTCAACGCCCCTCAATTTGCTTTTAGAATCTAGAGGTGAGAGAGTATACAGGGCTCTCCGTCTTGAAGCCTGCCAAAGTCCTACTTATCCTTAACTTCCTCTCCCGAGTTTCCTTCCAGATTTCTAATCCTGTGGTCGTTATTCATGGAGTGACCCTTTAGCCTGGCAGTCCAACCACAACCCTCTCTCGTGCAACGTCCCCACAGTCGGCGACGACCATCCTGGTCTAGAGGACGCCCGAAGCCGCGCGACACTAACCGCCGCCCCTCCTCCGGCTCCCACTTCCCAGAGGCTTAAGTTCACTTTCGACACCCCTTTCCCAACCGCGCCTTCGCCGACCCCCCTCCATTCCCGGTCCCCACGGCCAACTCACGAGACCCGGAAGGCGCGAGGAGCGAGCGGGGGTCACCGGCCAGGCGTCGCTAGGAGCTCTGCACGAACAATGGCCTGGCGGGAAAGACGCCGACCCTCCTCGGGGGCGGACCTGAGACGCACTTCCGGGCCGGTCTAGGACGCCGCGTCTCGATGTCCGGCCTCCGGCGTCCACCTCAGCCCGGACTCCACTCCCATTTTCCCGGCGTCCAGGTCTTTTTCGGTGCGAATCACAGAATCAGAAGGTCATACGTGTGTGGGCCGCACACAGGTTTTAAACGGAAAACGCTGATGAAGCATAGGCCGTTAAGAATGGAAAATGCTGATGTAAAGCATTTTTAAAAATTAGTACCTTTTTATGGTTTGAAAAAACCCTCAGACAATACCAAAATTATTAGAATGCCAGACCCCACCTACCGCTCCTTAGTTCCAGTCCCTAAGGCGGCCACTGTCCCCGTTAGCGATGCCGGGCCCGGACCGCCTTCCACCGGGGAAGGACGAAAGCGCGGCCTCCACCCGGAGCTCAGGGCCGCCCCGAGCCGCAGAGCGCCAGCCGCGGGAAGAGCCGGAGCCCTGTGGGGCCCGCGCCCGGGCGGACTCTCCGCCTCGGAAAGGACTGCGCAGCTGCAGAGCCACGTAGCCCTGAACGTCGCTGCCTTCTGCTTGGACAACGAGCTGCTCCGGCGCCTCTGAAAAGGAAACACGGAGGCCTCGGTGCCCGGACAAAGCGCTGCCGGGCTCCGGCTAGCACGGCGTCCACACTGGAGACGGCGGGCCGCGGGCACTGGCGCCAAGCGGACCTCCCTGGCGGCGGAAGAGCGCGGGCCGAGGTGCCTGCGGAGCCGGGCGTCTGCACTCACCCCGCAGGTGTCCCGCCGGACTGGGAGAAGGGAGCCGTGGGAGTGCCGTACCCGGGTGGCCGTGGGGGCTGCGGGGCCCCGAGCTGGACGAGGAGGACAACGACAGTTCCCGCACCAACGGCAGGGACTCGCGCCCATTGGAAGCCAGGGCAGCGCCTG
Source organism: Plecturocebus donacophilus (assembly GCA_004027715.1). NCBI lineage: Eukaryota > Metazoa > Chordata > Mammalia > Primates > Pitheciidae > Plecturocebus > Plecturocebus donacophilus. The sequence continues at coordinate 9,123 of PVKP010031539.1, read as the reverse complement.
GTCCAACGCCGCGTCGCCATGCTTTGGCCAATCACCCAGCCCACCTTCATCCTCCGCGCCGCCCAGGCCATCCCCTTCACCGCGGACGCCAGCAAGATGAAGAGGCGTGGGGCGGCGAGTGGTGGGCGTGCAGCCCGCGGGGAAGGCGGCCGCTCCAGCACAACGGCGTGTGGAAGCTCAGCGCCTCTCTCAGGCTGTGCTTTCACCACGCTTCATCCCGGCCAACGCGGCCCCGCAATCCCAGCTCTTGCTCATTGCCAAGGAGTTCACGGCCAAAGGTGGTGGCTCGCCCAGCTCCTTCTGTGATGGGGCCATTGGCCAGGGCAGCGGCCCGCAGCGCACTTTGGAGGCAGTGCGGCTGTCACCTGCAAGCGCAGCAGCTTCTACACGGTCCAGGTGTTTGGAGGTGGCGCCGGCTGCCCCTTCCTGAGAAGCCGCCCTGCACTGGAAGGCCTCAGCTACAACCTGAACACCACGGAATACCCTAGTCAGCCGTTCCACCCCGGTGCTGGCCAACTGACCCTCTACCTGCCCTGGGGCCAGGAGCACTCAAGACCACGGAAGAGAGGAAGGCCAGGAGCGGGGGCTCATTCCTGTACGCCCAGCACTTTGGGAGGCAGGCGGATCACAGGGTCAGACCCCAGCACTTTGGGAGGCGGGCAGGTCACGAGTTCGAGACCACCTGGCCAACATCGCAAAACCCCGTCTGGTGAAACCCCGTCTCTACTAAAAAAACAAACAACAACAACAAAAAAAACAAAAAATAAGCCAGGCGTGGTGGCAGGTGCCTGTACTCACAGCTACTCGGGAGGCTGAGGCAGGAGAATCGCTTGAAACTGGAAGGTGGAGGTTGCACACCACTGCACTCCACCCTGGACAAAATAGAGAAACTCCATCTCAAAAAAGTAAAAATAAAAATGAAAGGAAAATAAAGATAAAGAAGAAAAGAAAAATGTACAAAAGGATTTTCGATTTTCTGACTCACTTCTAGGAAAAAAAACAGATCCAGCCCAGGCACGGAATAGGAGGGCTCCCAAAGCACCAAAATGTGTTTAACTAACCCCCCTACCACTTACCACTCACCCATCGGCCTGTGATTTAGTTGTTGGTTTGGGTTTCATATTTCTTTTTTCTTTTTTTATCATGTAGTTTTCTATAGAACGTCTTTAATTGGTGACTTCCTGTGCTAAGAACGGTCCGGAAGTGAATTTCTGCTCCCTGCTTCTCCTTCCTCCTCACACTCCGGTTTAGGATTGCTGTGTCCAAGCTCACGGGGAAGGAAGAGCCGCAGCTGGAGCCTGATCCTTCCTGGCACAGGGAGAGGCCGGCCTGTGTCGCCCAGCTATCCGCGCACTCAGAGCCATCCAACCTTGGCAGGCTTTCCCAGGTCCTGCCATCAAAATAGGTCTGACTCCAGCCCCTACTACTCCCTTTCAGGACGGGCCGCGGGGGGCTGCTGGCTGGCCACTTGGTACCCGCCCCCCCCAGAGCTGATGTCTGACCACAGGAAGCTTAGCGCTTTATCGAGCTGAATTTCTTTCATCTGTCCCGTGGCCCAGCTCACCATTCCCTCCAGGCCCAGACCATCATCAAGGCCCCGGCCACCTCGCCACTGATGAATATGGCCTTTTCTTTCCCTCATGTAGCCCCTTCTTCCCTGGGCCAGAGGTTGTGGATAGGGAGGTGGTGTGTGGTGTGTGTGTGTGTGTGTGTGGTTTCCTGTCCATTTTTTAAGGATTACGAGCCATGTGAAACTTCTTCTCTAGATGTGTTTCTGCTTTGCATCAAGTGTTTATTAATGAGTGAGGGTGAGGAATGCGCTGAGGGTATTAGCAGTTCTTTTGCAGGGCACTGTGCGTAGTGGGGTCACACCACTATGGCTAAGCCCCAGACACTTCCAGAGAGAAACACTGTAGAAGGAACTGGTTTCCAGACTGCAGAGGAATCTGCACTTTTGCTTTTGACCCCCCTCACCACCACCACCCCCAAAATAGGTTAGCTCTGAAGGGCAGAGGGAATACTCAAGCCTCTGATGCCTATGAGAAGTCCCTGCACTTTGACCCTCCTGTTGTGTGACCTTAGCCCAGTGGGGAGCTGCTCACCTGAGCACCCTTGGGGGTGGGAAGGAAGGCAGGGAGGCAGAGTGGGATTCTGGAGTCGACCTCTGTAGTGGGAAGCCCTGAGCTTCTTTGGAGACTCTTTGGTCTTTTGGTTGTAGGTGTTGAGTACATTTGTGCCCCTGCCTAATTGAGAGCTTCTCAGCACTTCTTGCCATCCCCGCTCACTGCCCTGACCCAGCCTCACTGGACCTTAATACTGTGAGGAGTGGTGTCCTGGACAGGGACTCTGCACTCCCAGGTGACGTGTTTGGATCACAGAGGTGCATTTGCTCCCCTGCCTTTGCCAGAAGAAGGTTAGTTTCTCCAACCCTAGAAGGCAGAGCAAACGTGGACAGGGGCCAGGGAGCAGTGTAACAAACTTTTTTTTTTTTTGGCAAGTGGGGCACTTGGCATCAAGGTCCCATCACCAGAAAGCACCAAAGCCCTTGCCACCCCACCCACTCCATCCTCCCCACCGACGTCAAGTGGGCAGCTGCTGTGGCTGTGGGTCCGGCCCAAGCAGGCTCTGCCAGCCTCCTCCCCTGCAGTGGGCCCCAGCCCTATTCCCCCAGCAGGCAACGCCTGGTTTCTCAGCCAGCGCTATCTGTTTTAGAAAGCTAAAAAGCTTCATAGACCCATTCTTAGAGATACCAGCTGTTAACAAGTAGTATACATCCTTCTGGATTTTTTTATGTTTACATTAATCAGAGCCTTCTAGAAGTCACAAAAGGTTCATTCCATGTTCATTTTCAGTATACAAAAAATAAAGAAATGCCAAATAAGATTTGAAAATATTGGGAATATTGAAAACCTTTAACTCAAAAAATACACAGTGGTTGTATGTATAATACGTACACATACATAATACTTCTTTAAAGATAACATGAAAAGTCTATGTTTAGAATCTTCATAAAATTGAGGCTGAAGCTAAATGGCCCTCACCAGTATTAAATATCTAAACTCTCTATCATGTAAAACAACCAACCATACTATACATACTGTTCTGCAACTTGCCTTTTTCTTTTAAACTTAGAGGTGGGAAAATAGGCTGGGCACTCACGCCTGTAATCCCATCACTTTGGGAGGCCAAGGAGTGTAGATCACTTGAGCCAGGAGTTCGAGACCAGCCAGGCCAAGGACAAGAAACCTTGTCTCTGCTAAAAATACAAGAATTAGTTGGGCATGGTGGTGGGCACCTGTAATCCCAGCTACTTGGGAGGCTGAGGCAGGAGAATCGCTTGAACTCAGGACGTGAAGGTTGCAGTGAGCTGAGATTGTCCCACTGCATGAAGCCTGGGCGACACAGTGAGACTCTGTCTCAAAAAAAAAAAAAAAAAAGTGGGAAAATATTTACAAACTTACAACATTTAGAACTGCATTATTTTTATTAATAATCACATACCACTTTAATGTTTTACTTAATCATAATTTATTTAAGTATTCCACTTTGGTGGACATTGGGTAGTTTTAATGTTTAACTACTAAAAGCAGTATTCCACTGCACTATACGTGTGTGCATATATTTATGTGTGTGCATGTGTGTGTGTGTCTGTATGTCACACTCAGTATTATCTCTGGCATAATTTTCCACTAGTGGATTGACTAGTGGGTTTAAGGAAGAAAGGAAAGAAAGAAGGGTATGAACTTGTGCTTCAGTCTGGTTGGACCAATTTATACTTGCATGGACAGTATTTCAGAACTCTAAGTGGGAGTAGAGGAAGTGAATATGATATTAATGTTTTAAATGGCATATCCTTACGTACAAGTGAATCATCTTCAAATACATTCATTAACCATTTTATTTTCTTCTGTGAATTGACCATACATGATTTTTGGTTCTTTTTTTTCTACTGGCTTCCCTTTTTAAATCAAATATATAATTTTGTGTCATTAATTAGTAATTTATTATTAGTAACAATTACTATGTCAAATGATGCACTCAGTGATTACTATTTACAAGACAATTTTGAATCATTTTACTGAAACAAGCTCATATTCATCACAACTTTGTGATTTTTTTTTTAAAATTGGGATTGTTAACCCACAAGTTTTAATTAATTGAAAATACCCTTTCTTTTCTTTTTTTTTTTTTTTAGGGATGGGGTTTCACCATGTTGGCCAGGCTGGTCTCGAACTCCTGACCTCAGGTGATCCACCTGCCTTGGCCTCTCAAAGTGCTGGGATTACAGGCATAAGGCACCGCGCCCGGCCAAAATACCCTTTCTAAGGTACCTCAATTCTGGTGCTTAGAGTTTGTATTAGAAATCTAGAACGTTTCATTAATTCTTTTAACAATAGTTATTGTTTGCTTACTCTTGCACTGGTGTAAAATATGATCACTCAAATATAATCTTTGTCCTGTAGTTAAAGGAAGAGTAGTCTAAGTCAAATTTAGTTAGTTAATAGCAGAAATTCCATCCTCAAAGCTTCCCCTGGTCACCAGTTCTGAAGTTACTGATATGAAACGAGGTGGCTCCTGAGTCTCTGAAGAATGAATGTGAGGGGTAGTGGATGACTTAAAGTGTAAGAAAAAACGAAATATACTTGCCCCACTCAAAGGAACAAATGTCATCGTTTCATTCGGTATTGTGGATGAAGTTCCCCTGATGGTAGTTTTCTGCTGACTGAAGGTATTTTTAATTTTGTGAAGAAACACGGGTGAGAGGAAAAAAAGAGCCCTTCCCAACAAAGCTGAGAACAGAAGAAGGACATTTCATGGGGAGGAAAAAAGCACCAACATTCGTCAGGTAGAAAGGAAACCTTTTCCCTCCAAAATTCTGCAGCAAATATCAAAAGGCACACAGACTCTCACGAGTGTAAGATCCTCCCTTCCTTCCTCCCTTCCTCCCTTATTTCCTTCCTTCCGTTTTCTTTTCCTTTGTGTCAGGGTCTTACTCTGTTGCCCAGGCTGGAGTGCAATGGCGGAATCAGGGCTCACCGGCTGGTTGCGGCCTCCAGGCCCCCGGGCTCCCGCAGTCCTCCGCCTCTACCTCCTGAGTGGCCGGGCCCGCACGCCCGGCTCATGTTTGCAGTTTCTGTAGAGAGAGGATTTCTCTAGGATGCCCAGGCTGGTTTCGTAATTCCGAGCTCAAAGCACGCACCCGTCCCGGCCTCCGAAGTGCGGGAATCGCAGGCGTGACCCAGCGCGCCCGGCCTCAGGCTGCTTTTCTCGCCGATCGTTTTATAACCGAGGTTGTCAGAGCTGGAGGGGACGGTAGCGGTGGCTGCTCTGCTTCCCAAGGTGGGCGGGCTGCAGCGAGGAGGCTTCGTGAAGACACACGAGGAGGACCACGCAGCCTGACTCCCGCCCTCGGGGGTTACCCGCAGCCCCTGGCGGGCCTTGCCGCGCGCGCAGCCGCTGGACTGAGGGTCCCACTTTGCTAGACACAAAAAGGCTCCTTTCCTTCCGTCCTGACCAAAGCCAGCGGGGCGCCTGCGCACCTGTAATTTCCGGTAAAACAGACACGTTCTCCCCTGCTGCTGACTGATCACAGACTGATCGGCGCCGACTCCTAGAGAGAGGAACACGGGAAAGGAGGGCGTCGCCTGGCTCCCGGCAAACTACAGACGCCGATGAAGAGGAACGGCCGAGTCAGGTTCCTGGTGCGACCCAGGAAACAGGAGTGTCAGGTGAACGCTCAGGTCAGGTCGGGAAGCACATCAGCCCCTCGGATGCAGACGGACCCGGCGGACGGCCCAGCTGCAGCCCGTTCCCCGAGAAAGCAGGTGACCTGTGTCTACCCACGAATCCGGCACTGCTTCAACCTGTTACTACTTGCCAAGTAACTTCACCGCTCTAAGTGACATCCGTCATTTTTATGGTGCTTGTGAAATGTGCCTTAATTGACACACCTGACTCGGACTGTACTTACGAGGCTTAAACCAGGAAAAAGCGATTAGCTCGTGTTGCCACAAGACTCACTAGGAGCACTACCCAGAGGAAGAAATTCAATGGAAGAGGGCTCCGTGCGACGAGGTGGCCGAGTGGTTAAGGCGATGGACTGCTAATCCATTGTGCTCTGCACGCGTGGGTTCGAATCCCATCCTCGTCGGTAGGTCAGTGACCCTTTTGTTCCAGGAATCACAAATGATGTGATAAGGACTTTATTTGGCAAATTCATTCCCTACTCACCAGCCGTCTCAACAGTTCCCTCTAATCTTCCCGTTCTCTGCTTCTTTAGTAACACTTGTCTTGGCTGTGAATGGAATTTGTTTGTGGATTTGTGTTTCATTCTTATGCAAATTTTCATTCCAGCACAAGTTTGCTTAGTAGGATTCCCCATTGAGGAAACAATTGAAGATTTAATTGACGGCTATAGAAAAACATTGCCTAACAAATTTAAAGGTACTTATAAAATCATAAAGCGTTACATACACAACATTGTATATACTGAGGCGTATGGGTTACTTCAGGCATTTTCAGCCTATTTGTATGTCTCTACTGCAATATTCATTTATTATCTTAATGCTAACTTTTAAAGCAATCATTATTATCTAAGGATCCCTATCTTTGAAAAAGGAGGGAGAGTGTCTCTTAGAGATGTAATAAAACTTACAAAGACGTTCCATGGAACATTCCCAGTGAGGGCTAAAGCATTTCCTCCTGAGAAAGGGAAGAAGAATGTCAGTATTATGCAGTTTCTACGTGTAACTTCCATCTTGACTGATCTTTTGAGAGAAAAGAAGAAATACACATATTTTTATTCAATTTAATTATTTCCATTTTTGAAACAAGTACTACATTCACATGATTAAAAAGTATAAAAAGCTGTTTGGCAAAGTTTTGTCACTAAGTACCCTTGCCACCGGTAGGACACTGTTATTAGCTTTCATGTATCCTTCCAGAAACATATATAAGACTATTACTTATAAGACTTGCATGCATAAGACTACTAATCCCTCCAAGATATACTATTAACTGAAAAAAAGCATGGTGCAAGACAGTATGTATAGATGCTACTTCTAAAAAGAAGTAAACATACCTATATTTGAATATATATATAATTCTGAATATAGCATTTTACATGTGTCTATATTTACAATATAAATGTCTAGGTGTAGATATACTGTGTACTAGGAAATATTCGTTTATATTGCCAGATTTCTTCCATAGAAATTGTGTTGATTTACCCTCCCTACAAAGTGAGAAGATGAGACCACACCTGCTTATGTAGCCCTTACAAGAGAGATTATTATTTCAACTAGCATTGTCCCAGATCATCTAAATGGAAGCTCAAGCACTCACAGTGAAGAGGAAGTGATTGAGAATCCTGGATTCTTATAAACTCAGTGAACTTGGTTTATTGTAGATTTTCTGGGTAACTATTGGCAGTTTATAAATTGGACTTCACAAATATTCAATATTTAATGGATTTTTAGGGAATAATGGTATTGAGCTTTGTGTGATTTGAGAATATCACTCATTTGATTTTTTTTTTTTTTATGTGAACAACAATTTTAAAGTTTCTGAGTTAGAGGTCTGAAATTGGATCACTGGCTTCAGAGCATTTTTAGCCGTTGACCCGGTGTGATGGCTCATGCCTGTAATCCCAACACTCTGGGAGGCCGAGGTGGTAGATCACCTAAAGTCAGGAGTTCGAGACCAGCCTGGCCAACGTGGCTAAACCCTGTCTCTCCTAAAGATGCAAAAATTAGCAGGGTGTGGTGGCACACGCCTGTAATCCCAGCTACTCAGGAAACTGAGGCAGGAGAATCGCTTGAACCCAGGAGAGCGAGGTTGCAGTGAGCTGAGATGGCACCACTGCATTTCAGCCTGGGTGAGAGTAAGACTCTGTCTCAAAAAAAAAAAAACCATTATTATGCTGACTAGATTGCTCTAGTTAGGTGGTTCTTACAAGTGTGGTCTCTGACGCCTATAAGTCCAGCACTTTGGGAGGCTGAGGCGGGTGGATCAGGAGGTCAGGGGTTCGAGACCAGCCTGGCCAACATGGTGAAACCGCATCTCTACTAAAAATACAAAAAATTAGCCGAGTGTGGTGGCGTGTGCCTGTAGTCCCGCTTCTCGGGAGGCTGAGGCAGAATGGCTTGAACCGGGGAGGTGAAGGTTTTGTGAGCTGAGATCAAGCCACTGCACTCCAGCCTGGGCAACAGAGCAAGAGTCTGTGTAGAAAAAGAAAGAGAGAAAGAAAGAAAAAGAAAAAAAAAGTGTGGTCTCTGGAACAGTAACATCATTATCACCTGGAAAAAAAACCCTCTAGGTCTGGGGTCCAGCAATTTGCGCTGTAGCAAGCTCTGCAGGCGACTTGGTACAGTCTGACACTACTGCTGGTTTTGTTCTGTCTGCGCCTCCCGTTCTAGAACGTGGTTGACCTAGGTTCTGTCTGATTTGGTCAGATCTCCCGCTCAGGACCCACTTCTCTCTCATCGTTCCAGCGTCAACATCAGTGTGTATCCCGCCAGGATCGATCCCTCCAACGCCTGCACCACGGAGCCGTCACGTGGACGTCAGGACACCAGCCCAGGGCCCCGCGAACAAACCAAAATCACATTGAATCCACAGAAGCGACCACTCTCCGGAGCCGCGGGGTCGCGCAGGTCAGCCAGAGGCCGACGCCGTCCCCTGCGACCTTTGCCTTCCCGTCCAGGACCCCGAGGAGTCCCAGGGAAGCGGGCCCAGTGCCGGGTTGCTGGGGGCTGCGCGGCGGGGATCCGCTGGGCCTGGGCGTCGCCAGGAGCGCGGGCTCTTCGGTGTCCGCGGTGATAAGTACCCGGCACCGAAGACGGGTGTGCCAAGGCCAGTCGCGCCCTCCTGAAAAGGCAGCAGGGGCTCCAGGAGGGGACGCGGCGACATCGGACGGCCGCGGCAGGATCGTGTTGACTTTGCGCCGGCGTTGCCAGTGTCCTCCCAGCCCGGTGACGGCGGCGCTGCGCGTTTAGTCCGTTATTTCCGTCGGAGCAGATGCGCTGTTTCCGTGGTGACGTTTTCCCTCTGCCCGACGCTCAGGAAACGGTTCTCCGGCTCGGACGGGTGGAAGGTCCCGGGACGCACCGGTCCTCCGGCCTG